>LR736857.1:14231774-14269695 GCA_902654985.2 Oryctes borbonicus | reverse complement strand
ATATATATATATATATATATATATATATATATATATATATATATATATATATGTTAAACAGAATGACCACTCATTCCAATATGCTCACAGCTCGGCATCGATAGTATCACAACATTTATCAACCAGTAGTCAACCGATTTCACTGACAAGTATTTTGTTTGTATTATATGCACTGCTTTTACCCCAAAGACACTAATTCTATTAATATAATAACATCGTACTTAAACGCAGTTGTTTTTAATGCTATAACAAATGATCTGTTGTGCAAGCTTTGAGACGACACGATAGCGGCCGTTCTGCTTGTCGGCGACTATGCATATGTACAATAACATACTCTACTTCTTACTGCAGTACAAGATTCTCATAGTAAATGTAATTTTGGTATTCCAGCCTGTTAGCAATACCCACCTATTAAGCTTATTAATAGGACCACTTATTCAGTTTTCAACGAATTAATTATGAAAATATCTGTATTTAAAAGTAACATTCCCCACTAAGAAGGTATGACGAGAGTTTTTATTTTATTATTTACATAGCATTCTGTGAACTGTTACTTTGGATGAAAGCCGATAGGGAACATTACAACTAACTTGCTAAGATGATGGCTGACTTTCTACAGGAGAGGGAGATTGGGGCGACCGAACTGAAGACAGTTCATTAACGAGACCAACCTACTATCACCAAAAGCTGATACGAATTATCAAACTAAGTTGTTTGTAGTGATAAAAGCCTGGTTGGATTTATGCTACAAATTGTAGTTATGACATCTTATGACATATTCTAAACTCCATCGGTTGCAATCCATTTGCAGTGACACTAATAGAGTCATACTTGCAAGATGCAGCAGATTGTATTAGATGATCACATCTCCGAAAAGATTGATATATTCTCTGGTTTGCCACAAGGAGCCATTTTAATTCCACTTTTGTTTTCCATTTATACAAGTAATCTTCCTAACGTTTATATGAAAACAACACACAACTTTACTTTTCATTCAGCCCCTCTATGCCACCGAAGCTGTGAAATGTGTAGATCTGCGTAGTCTAACATTGTACTGTGGCCACCATCAGAGTTTGCACTTAACCCTTACCCAATCTTGACATTTATATTGGGGCCAGCAAAATTGCTCCCTTAGAGTGTGTGTGTGCTTGTATATCGACTCTTCTCTCCGCTTATATAAATACGTCACGTATGATTAGGAAGGCCACCATGACATTAAAATTAATTTTTATACATAGAAAGTTATTCTCCAGGGCAGTAAAATCCATGCTTTGTAAAACAGTTGTTTTATCTAATTTGAATTATACAAATGCTCTATACACTCACTGCACTACAAAACAAGACGGTCAGAGAATACAACGACACCAAGATAGCTGTATTCACTTCGTTTGCAGGGGCGTTACATATAAAATCCAGGATTTGACGTACTAAATATGTACTACACGCGATTGCTTTACCATATAGTGCAATGTTTTTGTTAGCATTATTAAACGTAAATCTCCGTCATGTTTGTACAATGTAAAATTCAGATATCAGACACAGTTAAGAGGCATCCAACAGAATCACTTTTTGTCTATCTCCACACACGTCACGGATTTGAGGTGTACAACCGCAGTTTCACCTACAACATTTACAATCCTCTCCGTATCGCATCTGCATAAGCAAGCATATTAATTACCATTGTTTGTTAGTTTTAATTAATTTTATCTCTTTTTTTCTGGATATTTTGTTAATTAAGGCTAAAGGCAGAATACCGTATACCTCCATACATTGAGTTAGGCGATTTAGTTCTTTTGGCGCATGAAATTTAACTAATTATTATAACCAAATCCGTTTTACTATTACTAGCTACACCAAATGAACCCAACACAGATAGATCAATTAAAAAGAACTACATGCTCTTCTTAAAAACCAAAGCGTAATTTTGACTTCGTGCCATATAAGTATTTATACACTTTAAGAACTGTTCTAACTTTGTTCTTTTTGTTCTCTTTTAGCCTTCCTAAATACGATAATTAAGATAATGGTTATTATCGTCTTATCCGTTACAAAACTCGTCGTTTCTCTATTGTTTATTTTTATTTATTTTATGGATCTTCATGGTAAGTGATAAGCCATTTTATCACTATTTTAAACAACATTCGTGCTATTTATACTCGTATTGTAGATAAATAAGGTATGCATTTACTTACACGTAAGTGGGTATAAGAATTTTCGATTCGAATAGATTGTTTTCGTTGCATTTACGGTATCTTTGAGATTAGAATACTAAGGCGTGTCCGCTATCTGAATGTTGTCAAACCTTTATATATCGCTATCGAATAACAAGATAATTGATCTTGCTAACAGTACATATTGTCACATGATTAATTACTCTTTTACGTTACGCTTGCTTTTCTACATCTACCTGCTTTTCCTTCTACTTAGAGATAAGTAGACGAGGCGTGCACACGAAATAGATAACTCGGTGTAGGTACTACACCGTCTTATTGATTGACTGTTTTAATAATTGCGTCTATCTCGGCCTTATAAAGTTAACGCTAATGACTTCGTCTTCCCATTGCTTTCACAACAGGTGTATGCGATATCCGCGTTGCACTTCAAATAGGAAAAAGGCGGTAAATAAGGTTAGCCATCATTAGATTTTATTTTCTTGTCGTTTCAATTTTTTTGGTAAATATGCAGTGCTCATTATTGATAAATTCAGTCAAATGGTGTAAGTACCTTAGTTTTAAAGTTCAGTACACCATAAAACCCTATTAATTGATAAGTGCATTGAATAAAATTTTATAGAACTGGAAACGAGTTATATCGTGCTCGCGCATAAATTATTTAATATCTCTCATTTAGCTTAAAAATGCGTTTAGATACGAAAGTAAGTACGAATTGCGTTGTATATTGTCAGTGGCAAATATAAAATCGGTATTCGGTTTGAGCAACCATAATATGTACACTGCCGTTCAGTGAAGTTCGGTCATACAATAAAAATCTATTATATCACACTGTATACAATTATTAATACATAAAATTAGAAAAATATTAAGCATACACTCTTTTCTAAGGGATTAAAGCCATAAATTATTATGTAAAGGAGAAATATTGCGACAAGTCCCTTTTATTATCATTTCAAGAATTTCTCGGAGGTACCGATCTTTTGAAACGGGTTGTTTGGGGATTATTAACGAACAATACATTTAGGAAATATACCGTAGTATTATTCTTGTTTATTTATCACAGGCGTAAAGATATAAATTTGCTTCATTTTACTGTTAAACGTGTGTTGGTGTGCATCTATCGTTTTTGCGCGAAAGTTTTAAGAAAATTTACTTCAAAATGGCACGTGACAAGCCCACCAGTGTAGAAAAACGTTCACGCATTATTACGCTGTTTGAAGAAGGATATTCGGGGCGACAAATTTCTGAAAAAATAAATATGAGAAGTTCAACAGTAAATGACATCATAAAGCGATATCGGACAACTGGAACTATAGAAAATCGTGTTCGTCCTGGAGCATCCAGGAAAACAACAAAAAACTGAAGATTTGAGAATAATATTAATAAGCAAACGCAATAGAAAATTAACAGCGCCACAAATAGCAGCCGAAGTCAATCGCGGCCGTGAAGAACAAGTTTCGGGGAGTACGGCAAAACGTCGACTTCAACAAGCGGACCTTCATGGGCGCATTGCCATTCGAAAACCCTTATTACGTCGGGGCAACAGAGCAAAACGGCTACAATGGGCTCCTTCTCATCTAGATTGGTCGTTAGATGATTGGAAACACGTGCTTTGGAGTGACAAGTCAAAGTTTGAGGTTTTTGGGCAAAATCGACAAGTTTATGTCCGAAGATCTAAAACCGAAAAGTGATCCCGAACTGCATTGTGCCTACAGTGAGGCAAGGGCGTAGTTCTGTGTTAGTGTGGGGATGTTTCTCCTTTGCTGGGATGGGAGATTTATGCAGAGTGCAGGGTGTAATGAGGAAGGAAAATTATTTTGCAATGCTCCAGAATCATGCAGTGCCATCAGGATTGCGTATAATAGGCCGTAACTTTACATTCATGCATGACAACGACCCAAAACACACTGCGTTAGTGTGTAAGAACTATCTAAAGGAACAAGAAGAACAGCATACCCTGAAAGTAATAACATGGCCCCCACAAAGCCCAGATTGGAGCCTATAGAGTGGTCGTGGGATGAATTGGACAGGAGGGTCCGAAAAATATGCCCAACTTCACAAGAACATTTATGGAATATTGTGCAACATGAGTGGATTAATATTCCACAATCCATTTTAACAAAACTGATCGAAAGAATGCCTAGAATAGTTCGAGCGGTGATTAACAGCAAAGGAGGTTTTTTCGATGAAAAAAAAATATAATGTTCAGTATGTTATATTAGGCCAGAATAACTTTTTATTTATTTATTTTTGTCTTTTTTACCTGTACATACAATAAAATTGCATTTTGTTTCTAGTTTCGTTTGTTTCTGTAGCCTTCTCATGTTTTTTACTAACCGACCGAACTTCTCTGAACGGCAGTGTATGTACTAAGGAGCATTCGAAAATAACTTAAAATAAAGAACACACAGTTGTTTATAAAAGTTGTTATTAGTGTGTGTATCGGTTAACATTGGAAGTTGCCAAAATAACGACATATTCGATTTCTAAATACACATTACGAATGTTACATTTTTATGCTTAACCCTTTGTTAGTCTCTAAGATATAGAAATACACGGTGTCGCTTGAAATAGGTACTGTAATGTTACAATTCCTAGCATAGCGCCACCCACACGCATAGTGATTTCAGTTTGTCTACCTGTCCAAAGTAAGGGTCCCTCTAATGGGCGTGAACTCGTCTTCTATAAAGCAGCAATTCTTTTTCTGGACTATTATCTTTGGAGTGTGGGAGTAAGCAGTAATTTTAATTTCAGCCAACGACGGTAGTGATGAAACGGAACAATTACTTGTTTTGTATTGCATCTTTTTCCCTGGACATTGAAATCAATGTAAAAGCTTTAGGGATATCTTAGTGTAAATTCGTTAACTAATTATTACTTGTTTTATAGTCATCAAAAGTCTCTGAATCAGGTTGGTTCGTTTTGAATTTCTAACACTCTTTTCAAAAATTCAATTATCTCTTCCATTAAATTCAATTTTCCGAAAGAGCGTTTTAACGAACCATAAATTTATCTAATTAATTTAGAAAAATTATAAATTTCTAAATTTTCTCTATTTTCCCCCTCATAAAACATTAAGTTAACATATAGGCAACCTCCCTATCACTTTCGTTATAGATAGTCTACAAGCTTATCACTTTTCTAGGTACTTTTCTGCACAATTATTGTAACAAAAACAAAAACATAAACATTTTCTTATAGGCTATAGTGACTAGCCATAATGTACCAGGTGAAACAATAGCATTCCACTAATTTATTACAGATGAAATTATCAAAAAAATCGACAAATGCACAAATATTTAGATTAGAACAGAGCAGAAATATTTTACTAAACCTCGAGATGCAAAAGGCACAACAAAAGAAGAAATATTAGTATTATTAGGTCTGTTATTTCTGTCTGGTGTCAACAGATAAGATCACACAAATTTTCTCTCTACTTCACGTTAACAGCCTAACCGTGGACACTCTAGACTTGCTACCTAATAATAAGCTTAGGCCACACCCTTTATTAATTTTTGCTTTCGGATGACGCCACTCTCTTTATTCCTTATATTGTAAAAAAAAAAATAAGACGCTATTATTATCCACTATACGGAAAGTGAAACACCGGATATAGTTTTATTTTATCACCACAAAAGGACGAGCAGATACAGTGGATGAGACACGTGGACACTACATAGGACAGAGCAGAAATATTATTAATAATTTCCTATATCCAGAAAATAATACAGTTACAAGATTTCTTGGAAAAGAGTAGCACTTTCTCTCGAGATAGATAGAGCGTCGTCCTGTGACTTCGAATTAACAAGAAAGCGTAATCATACTTAACATCAAGAATTACTTACCTGAGAGTTCGGCCAGAAAAACCCCATTCATTGAACAAACTTTCGACTGTTTCTACATTTTTCATTAAGAGACACAAACTCATCACAATTCGTTCGCCATATTACTTGCAAATAGAAAAACAACCATTACGCAAACTACAATGTGAGTATGTCCAACTAATGCGGCAATTTTATGTTACGCAAACAAAAACAAAATGAAGAGTCCTGTTCTTTAAATCAAAAAAGCCATTTCTTTGCGATAAAATATTGGAGTAAATGCTTCTTTACATGGAAGAAACAAACTTTCGGTTAAAGAAATTATAGATTTTATTTCAAATCTATGTTTATTGAGTTATTTTTACATTCTTTCAAAGGGAACAATTGTACTTTGAAGTAAATGAATAATCGAAAAGAAACATTTCTTTCGCGTGTTTCTTTTAGTGTAAAAAAATATTGTCTCGAAACAAAAAAATATGCTTAAAGAATTTAATTTCTTTGGTTTAAAGAATGCTTTATAACAGTGCATAATTATAATAATAAAATACAATAACATTTATTTAATGTATTTTTTAATGACTAATTTTTTAAATTCCCTATAATAACACGCAACATTTCTTTTTTTAGACATGACTAAGCCATCAAACAAAAAACCCTTTTCTACTAAAAATGATTGCATTGAAGTTTCTGAAGGGCATTGTTAATTATTGTCTATAAACTTGTTTATTATATCTGAGAATCATGCTAACATTCTTTGTTTGTTAAGTACAAAACAAATCCCAATTGTTTGTTGAAACCTTTTGGAACAGTTCGAGAATTACAATTGTACCCATGACTATCAATTCCAGCTCTTACATCGCATTTACGTTCGAACGTTATGATATGGAACTATAGTAAATAGTAGGCGATTGGCCACAATTGAAATTTATTTATATATATATTTTTTTTAGATTCATTTGCATTGATAAAATAGATTAGTTTACTTTACGATATTTTCATATTCTCTTATGTACAAATACAGCATATATAGGATTCAATATATTTTCCAATTTTATGAGGTCTGTGAATCTAGAAGAACTGAAGAGTTATTAAAAGAATGACTAAAGAAATATTTCGTAAACAACGTGTATATCAAGTTTGGTGAAAATTTAAAATACTTGTTATGGCAAGAACTGTTAGAATAGTTCGAAACGGAATTTCGATTACGAAATATCTGGGATTCGAATAGCGAACTAACAGTTGTCAAAATTTGTAATTCTAAAATTGCACGGTTGAAACATAATAGCCGTGCGCACTAGTTTTGAAACTCTTCAATACTGGGGGTCAAACAAAAACATATAAATTTTGTACTTACCCAGCCGAGTCGTAAATTTCCATATATATATTCTCAATTTTCCTTTATTATAGATACGATAAGCTCTTTATATAGTAGAAAATCCAGCCACGACAATTTTTGCTATAGGAAATTTATATGTACGTTAAGAGATAAGATTTTTAAATCCAAATACATAACTCACGAAAACACAAAAACATTATTACAGCTCTTACAAAAACTTCAATCGTTCTAACTGTGTTTTAAAACCACTGCTCCCTTAAAATAAATCGACAGCTTTCTACCAATGTAAATGCATGTTGGACAAAATTAGAGCCTTACGCTGTATTGTGCAAATAATGCTGCCACTTACCTTTACGATAACGACTTCCATAAATACTTAAAAGCCAGCTTTAATCTTGGAGTTCCGTTTCTTTTTGTCCGACAAACAAACATAGAATTATGAGTTGCTGTAGGGATCTCGATGACGGGACGAAAAAATCAAATATACACATCCAAATGATGCATAATTATCTGACGATTATTTTCGTCGAACTCTTCTCGAAAATTTACAAAAAAGCATGTTATCTAATACGGTATACAATCCAACGCTGTTTCGAGCACTTAGGTTTAAATGCCGACTAAGTGGAGAAGACCGAATTACAATATCTAGAAAATAGTTTAGTCTTACAATTTATTGCTCTGCAAAATTACGTTTACGTCCTTAAATAGTTTGTATGCAAATTTGAAGCGATTTCTACATTGTCTGCACTAATGAATTCTAGATATTTTTGGTATTGCTCTCACCTACGTTTTCCCAATGCACATACGTATGCACTCACCGTCCATATCACTGATCACAAAATTCAATGTGACTTTTTATATAAATAAATTAACCTCTCTACGTTAATTCAACTCAAAGATAACTAATTAATTGTTGATGGGGGCCATTATTTGTAGATAAAAAGGTATTAAACATAAAGAGCGGTAGCAATCGAAAACAATAAACTTAAAAAATGAGCAAAGTGAAATTAACATCGAAGATTTCGCTTTGCTTCTTCTTCGGGCTTATTGTCTCTGACTGGTAAAATGTCTTGAGATTGGGAATATGTATGATGCTTGTGAGCTTTTGCAATATCAGAATTCAGTTTAAATAAAGAGATGAAGACATTGCAAGAAGAATGTTATTCTAGCGTCAACACTGACTAAAACTTTTCTATGGATGGTGGGCTGTTCCAAACACAAACAGGCAAGCGCACTCCCACGAATATCCTCCCAAAAATGTTAAATTGAATAAACCATAGTGTGACGCCTCAAACAAAAGCTTATTTCCCAAATAATGCGTCAATGCTCCTTTTAAAAAAATGTAAAATGAAAAACTAAAAGTTATCTCACATTACGAAATTGACACTAAGTCTTTTAGCATCTAGATACGCGTTTTTGAAGATTTCCGCGGTCGTTGTTCCTATTTTCAGTAAGGTTTCCACGTTAAAACTGCGTCTCGTATCTGTCAGAATGCTGATGTTTCGTTCTCGATCGCACACGGGGTTTCCTCTGAGCCGCATCATGTCAAACAACCATTGCAGTTCGGAGGAAGCCGTGCAATCAAAAGCGAAACGTCGGCACTGTAATGCATTCGTGATGTGGTTTCAACCTAGAAACCTTTCTGAAAAGAAGCAGATAGGCATTGGCCATAACCAAGAAAACGAAACCGAAAAAACAATGCTCACAACAACTATTGAAAATGGGCACCATTTGTCTCCATGGAATAGTAAAGCCAGTTTTCAAATGACTTATTTTTTGAAAAGTTCCTTATCGATTGTTTCTACACTCGTTGAATATTTGAAATATAATGCGGTGGAGCACCATTTTGGTGAAAGGAAAGGGAGGCATTTGATTACCTTCTTCATCACGCTGGTTTTTAAATTTCTCAGTTATAAGAGGACCGATAATAATGTGCAACATATTCAAATAGATGTTACCATTTAAAGTTTCGTACTTGAATATGAGCCCGTGTACGCTCCTCCCGTTCCTCCTCAAAATCACTTTGACTCTTCCTCCCACTCTTGCTCAAACATTAATTTTTTTTTGGCTTCAGTTTACGTCCTCTTATAATGTGGGGATTTTCATCATTAGATTTCCATTTCCATTTACTACCGTATTACCATACCTTTTCCTGCTCGCTACCAATGCAGTTACTTGAAATTTTCTTGAAGTTCTCGTACGCATTTAACTAACGTGTCTAACGTTATCACTTCTACGATGCGAAATTACAAAAAATGAGCAGGCGATACGCCAACGTAACCATAAGAAGAGGAGCTTTCATTTGTACCACGCGACGAGCTGTTCCATTTAAATTTCTTACTGTGAGAGGCACTTGCTTATATTTTTTAGATTTCCGGATCTTTGAAAGGTGATGCAATGAAAAGGATATTGACACCAGTGGAAGAGTTTTAGGCTAGAGGCCGTTTATGGAATATGAAAAGCCCAAACTTTTTGGGTTATATACAATTAATCTGTCGGAGTTTTCTACTTCACTAACTTACCGTAAGTGAAGAATTATAGGCTACAGATCAAGAAAGGCAACTTTTACTACTGAAAGCACACCCAATTTTCTTTCAGAAACACTCAAAATTCCCTCACAAATTCATTTTCCAACGTTTCCCTGAACAGTAGCACAATCTACTGCAAAAGAAATAATATTTTGTCCCGTAGGTTTCACCCAAACAGTATGTTAATACTAATTTCAATACGTACACGAATCATGCTGCATACGTCGCTGTATTAAGATTTAAATCGGGGCAAAGTAGTAAACACTAATGTCCGATCTCATTTTGATCTAAATATTTCAAATTTAGCGTATTGGATTTATTCTGCACCCATGCAATTTGAAACAACTGTGAATTGTCTTTCTCATAAATAATGTATTAGAATCTATTATCATTATTCTACTCGGTATTTGTAAGGAAAGTTTTATACATTATGTGGATTTGTTTCTACGCACTCTGCCATTTTGAACGTTGAAAGTTCCCATTGAGAGGATATATACGTGCATACGTAAATGTATGTATACGTATACAATTTTTATACCAGCGGCAACGTTAACCTTTGTAGAATAAATGTATCCCTCAAACGACGTAAGATATTTGAAACGTAATGCATATATCCTAACAAGCAGATATTTTTCAACGTATTTTCCGGCAGTTTACGATTTCAGGAGGAAAATTAAGCTTTTATACATAAAGAGCAAAATGCTGCCTACCCACTTTGAAGATATAAATACCTCAAAACGCCGTATTACGCTAAAATGTTACGTCAATAATTTCGGAAGCGAAAGAATATATATGGAGTTTTTGGATAAAAGTTTCAGATCACTTTATTACCTATAAAACTATTGCAGCTGTTACATCTAACAAGTGGTGTAGTAATGCCCAAAACTGATGCTAAGCGCACATCTTCAGGCGAAAATTAGCTACATCTAGCTGTGTACAATGTATATGAAGACTTGAATAAATTGTATAAATAAAACTTAAAGTGAATTTTAAGTTTAATTAACACATGCATAAGGTGCATATGTAGTACAGGTATTTCGAGATTTTTGTAGGCCGGACCCGACACGTTATTAGCCCAGCCCGGCCCGCTACATCACGTTTACCAACCCGGCCTGCCCGTCAGTTTCGCCGGTTATTGACCCATCGAGTCCGTTCCATCAGGCAAGCCCATTTTGTCTGGCGGGAAGACCATCAAATCCCTTCGATCCTACTTCAAAAATACAAAAAGAAATCATATATTTTCACTATTAGAATAAAGTATATTAATCTAAATGATGATTTATTTATTACCTACTTATTTTCTTCAAATAAGTAGCATTGCTATACTAAAACATGAAGAGGTTCTTTTTTTCCCTTTTAAAGACAACACGGTTTTAACTATATAAATCATATTTTTTTTTGATAAATTTATCGATAATGATTTACGATGCTTTCAAAGACGTTGACTTAATAGAACACTTAATAGTAAAAGATAATAAAAGGAGAACATGGGAATCTGCTGTAGCCTTAAAAGTAAAATATTTGTCATAACAATAGGTGAGCATAAGAATTATATCTTCTTATTTTTATATATTTTTCGATATTAAATTACGAATGTACTTAACTTACAAAAAGTTTGGAACAAGTGTATTTAATTTCAAAAAAGAATTTTCAAAATTAACAGCTCATGGGCTTGTTCGATTGGGCAAACGGCGAAACGGCCAATCCACGCGGGCTTGGTGGGGCGAAGGAAGTTAACAGGCCGCCTATCCTATTTACCCTATTTCCATATGAAGAAACAAAAAATTTAATAAAACAACAAAGTAGTGCCTTAGTTCGTCACAAATCGATCACCTTGTATATCCAGAAATATTATTTAGAGATAGCTTATGGTGTCTCGTGCATCATCTAAAAATGTTTACCTTCTGTTATTTTCGCAGTACACCCAATTCTACAATTCCAGAAGATTGGAATAATCTGTATACGTCTATACATGTCAAATTTTATTCGAAAAATAAATTGACTTTGGCAAACCAACTTAGCCTACACAGCTATGTTGAACACGCTATCAATGTTTTGTATAATTTAATAAAATGGAAAAAATCGGAATTTTTGTGGACAAAACTAAATACCTTTATGCCTTCAAAGCGCCGAAAATAGTACTTGTCAAAGGTAAACTTATAATAACGGATACTAATACGTCTTACAGAAGATGGTTGGTTAACAATCAAACTTAGTTCCTTTCTAATCTTAAATCTATTATGCCACTGGTTAGATCATTAAGAAAACACTCTACACAGGTACTCTCTCATAGTTTTAGACGAGACAACATAACAATTATCTTCCAAGAAATCGACATAAAAAGAACTCAGTTGCGTACAGTAGCTTTAGTTTCAGTTTGTGTATACACGCTAAGCTATTAGAACATAATATACGTGTTAGATTCGAAGAATAAGAAATGTCTTTGTCTGTTGTTTATAGTGATTTGAAGTTTTATAGCAGCGTTGAGAGTGCGCTTAAATTATATTTACATATTAATTAAAGCCATTGATAAGCATTACAAGTTTGTGCGCTTCTTAGGATAATATTAATGATGGAGTATAATGCGAAGTTAATAGGACTTTGTCATCGAGAAACGATTAAACGGGCATGTACAAAGAGAATCACTTATCTAAGATAAAAAAATCATTTTCAAATAATTGAAATGCCGAAATATTTGAAATGAAATGAATACGGCAGTTGAGAAAATTAATAAAACATACATAATCCGTATTGCGAGTATTTTTATTCCAGTTTAATTTACAAGTTTAAACAAGGACTGTTGGTCAGAGATCACTAATGTTCCAGAGAAAAACCTGTTCACGTGCTTTAACAAATATTCCTAAATCTATTCAATGTATCAATGAACATGCTTTTGGATCTACACGGATCTAATAAGCAATGTAAACTATGCAGGAGGAATATGCATTCTTTGAGCGATATTTTCTCTTCTTAATTATTATGAAGAAAAATTTCAGTGGTTTATGATAAAACCCTTTCCTAATGAACATTTATGAAACATAGTTTAGGTATTTTGTTGAAAATTAAGAATTTTTAGGTTAACTATAAGAGCCAAGATCCTAAATACGGATATTTTAATAATTGACACCAAATCAACACTGCAAAAGGTTTACGAAAACCTGTTAGGAACAGTGTAAGCGTAGGCATAGACAAGACGGCATAGATACCGTTTCTTATGCTCCCAACCATATATCACAGGGTGGAAATGTTCGTACAGAGAGTTACATACATGTAAGCCACATAGTTATTTTACAAACCAATTTATTCGCATAGAAAAATTTTATTGCCAAACAACAACCTGTGCTTTGTGTAGACAACGTCTTGCATGCTCTACGTTCTTCTCAGGAATACCAATAAACGTAACTGTGCCTTATAACAAATAGGAGTATATTTTTCTATTTCAGTCTAGCTTGGTTGCGTCGAGAATTTTGCGTGTTCATCGCGAATGAATAAATTTTATCAATGGTAAGGCTATTGAATATATTATGGTATTCAAAGTGCATTTAGTTATAAACACCCTCCTTTAAGCAATTTGGAGAAAAAGTTTCCAAATATAAGATATTTCGTAACAAGTCTGCCACACGCAAAATATGGTTAAGTGTACAGACTGTGCAGTTTGCTCTACATACGTTATCTAGCAAATTAGAAAGCTCATAAATAATAAGCAGCGAAAATAAAATTTCAAACAAATTTTGATTATACTTGGGCATAAAACGAAAAGACTTTAATTTATTGCACACTAAGCTTTTTTAGCAATAAAAAAATAAGAACTTACTAAAGCTGTTTATCAAAGAACTTTCACACATGTTGCAACACGTTACTTGAACTTTAGCAAAAAACTTATCTTGAGTTTTAATTTACTAAAGAAAGCTTTATTTGAGGTATAGGGAAATATTTGTAAATAAAATATGTAGATCAACTTCTCCGCGAGATTTGGGAAAAATTCCCTTCAATTTTGGATCGAAAAAAAACTATTGGGGAACCGTTAGTATTAAAGCGTAGGAATAAATAAAACTCTCTTTCAAAGTGCTTTCGAGTGTTATATTGGAGAGAAACAAATCTACAATATTAAGAAGGATGATAAAAATTTTCACAAGCAAAGATATTTTGTAAAAATATTTAAGACTAGAGAGCTTATTTTTACTCGGTCAGTTATAATTTATAAAATAAAAATAAGAATAAAAATAATCAAATTAGGACAACAGAAGGCGATCCTCGTCTCAGCTTTATTCCGTTTAGAGAAGTTGAAAACACGTGACACAAACACGGCCAGGATCTCTATGGGCATCTTATGGAACCTAGTTAATATCAATTTTTTTCGGTATCTTAACAAAAACTCCAAAAAATACTTAATCAAGTAAAAATTGAATCACTGCGGCAGCACATAATGCGTTCAAAGTATGGTCTGCTGAAGAAACAATGGCATCTTAAAATCTAAAATTATCTTAACTATATCAAAAACTAAGCTAGAGAAATATAGAGAATGTTGAAGAAAGATGATAGGAAATAAAAAAATCTCAAATGGATTAGATTAGATCCCACTGCGACCTTTTCAGATCTATTGTGGCTCCTCTCTCATCAAATCAATTACATTAGCTTTGCTTTCTTTGCTAAATTTAGCAGTCTTATGAGTGATTCCTCCTACCAGTGCTATACATTCGCACAGCTCATGGACGGCAGTCTCTTCTTCCACCTGGCAGAATCTGCATGCTGTTTCCTCTGTCAGGCCCAAATTACTCATCTGCTTCTTGGGCATACAATGCCCTGTCAACAGGCCCAGTATTGTCCTAACAGACTTCCTGTCTCTGCTAAATAGGTCCGCTGTGAATGTAGGCCTGTGTCCAATCAGGAAGTGCTTGGCCTGTTTCTAACTTGGAACGATCTTCTACAAGTCTTGGGATTTATTGTCTTTCCATTGTTTCATGATTGCTTTTACTACCGTATATGCCATTCCCACTGAGTGCATTGGGCGATTTTCAGCAGTTGTCGAGCCTGCAGAGTCTAATACGTCTGCCTTCACGTTCCCTCGATATTTTTCGTGTCCTAATACCCAAGCCAGGATCACCTTAGTTCGGTTTCCCAACCTATAGAGAGCAATCCCATATCAATTTCGAATTCACCCGTGTGGAGCTAGCGCTTTTATTATTGCTTGACTGTCTGAGTAGATAGCAATAGGTCGATAGTTATCTGCTTGCCAGTTTAATTCTACAATACACCCTAGCGCAGCTACTATTTCGGCTTGAAATATCGTGGCGCTTTGGATTAGACTTAACGTTTTAGATGTTTTAGGTCTACTTCCACAAATCCCGACTCCGACTCCATTCTCTGTTTTTGAGTCGTCTGTGTACGAGATGGATTCGTTGTTTATAGGCGGGCCTTTCTTCCACTCTTATCTAACTGGTATTATCGTTTTATAGAACTTGTCGATTCTGTATTTGGGACTAATGGCGTCACTGGGAATGCTAATTACTGGCTCCGCCTTGAGTTCCTTTAACAGTTTCTGATAGTTTGCTGTTGATTTAGTTATAGGAGGTTGGCCATTCATTAGTCCGTAGTTTATTAGCCTGACCTCCCCTTGGATCCCAAATGGAACAATACACGGCACTTTTCGCTTAAGAAAACTCTTCACAACACCTGTTTACCTGAATATAATTTTAGGATGAACTTGTTTCCAAATAAATTTTATTTTTATTTTTTTTTATCGATCAGGGAAGGAATTATTATTATATACACTACTGTATACTTTTAAGACCGTGTATTTAATTCGTTCAATTTAAACATTATCAATCTCTTTTTTTTTGTTAAATTTTGTTCTTGCGGAAGGCAGAATTGAGAAATATATGTAGAAAATAGATTCCTGATTAACACGAACAATTATTGTGTTAAAGGTATTAATTAGTCAAAATGGATAAGCTTTGCTCGTATCGCAGGATCTACTTATTTACAAATATTATTGTAAATATCGGATGAACTACGTATTATGAAGATACCGATAAGTAAATAAACTAGAAAACAACTTCCATAATGAAAAAATAAAACAGACAAAGCTGAGGTAGTAATAAAGAAAGCTCGAAAGCGATGTATGATTTTATAAATTTAAACATAAAATACTAAATGGAAAAGGAGAAGAACAGAACTTGATAAAATCACGCAAAAACAATACCTCTACAGTTGGACTGCTCAAATATATCTAATGGGGTGAGCTGGTGATACGTCTACTCCGCTATGCCAGCGTGCAATGTATAATGTCCTAACCCTAATGGTAATTAGCAGCATTTTCTAGTGAATTTGAAATTCATACTTATACTAGATTCGAGATGTTCAAAATCAATATTAAAATGCACATAGAAATTTTTTAGATAAATTATTATCTCTCGAGTCGGTATTTTAATATAATCAATCCTTCATCGCAAAAAGTCTTTGCTTTTGTTAAATTTAGTGTTTTTGAATTAACACAACGACAAAACATTTTAGCTCCTTTTCAACACTCTACGGTAAAGAAGTTATCCAAAATTTGAAGTATTCCAGCACCACAGAATTCAAGTACTTGTTTACTAACAAAACTTGCGTGTATTTGCCTTACATATGTTCAATGAACGATTATCAAGTTGGTCTAAAAATGTTCATCATGATAATTACGATAATTAAATAAGCTGAACATTCGTTCGAATACTACGGGCGATATTAACTTGATCGTGTTCGTCTGCCAAGTAACATTAAAATACTTTCATGTCAATATAGTGATATAAAAGAAGATAATTTTATTAATGTCCCCAATATATTGTGATTGCCTGTTTTCATTCAAATTAAATAAGATATTTTTAAAGCATACCTATTTCCAAACTCCGATCACAGGTACTTATCCGCTTATGTAAATACGGTAATTTATTTTTCTCAATTTCAACACATAATTTAATCCATGAATAATCATTACGCTTTGAACGACATTTGCATAGAAGTATATCATAACCCGCTTTTGTATAATCGAAGGTTCGCTTTATGTGATTAAATTTAAGCAAGGAATCTATTAATCCAGTTCTGTTGAAACGTTTTACTTGATAATTACTCTGGCAACTTGTCTCGGTGTCGTTTCGATTTTAATTTTGAAAGCATCGTCTGTTGACTTAATTGGATTATTATGAAAATTTCTCCAGACGACTTAACAGCATTTTAAAAATATCTCGGGCTACTTTTCGGTCATCTTCAAAATATGATTAGTTAATGGAATTCGTAATAATCGTTGATGTGGAACCATTTTAATTAAGATGGATGCCTTAGACAATAATTCCATCAATCTTTCAGATCCAAATGCAAGATTACAAAAAGTGCTCATTTACATACTTATATTGCTGGCTACGAATTTTTCAGCTGTAATTGTTGCTTTGAAGAAGTAAATATAGACTGCCTTCAAAATTATCTTCAGTTTTGCAAATTTTTACAGATGGTGTAAACAGAAAAACAATTGAATATTTTATTTTCAAGATATTACACGAATTTTTACATTATATGTTACGCTGTTTCAAAGAAAATTTTATCATAAAGAATAAAGTATGCAATATACGGTCAACTTAATAATAATTATACAGAGTCATCCACGAAACACGTGAATTAAAAAAATCTAATAATAATTTTGAAATTTTAGAGTTGCATTCTTCAATATGATCTTTCGAACTAAAATATTTTTAACAATGTTTCACTTCTCGTTAACCAGAAATTACCCCTTAGTTTGTTATTTTAATTAGAATGCTATATATTTTTTAACATTGCTGAAATCCAGACATTATTCCACAATTTGTGTTAAAGTACTCTAAGCTTAAATTTAACCGTTTTCGAGTTATTTCGAAATTTTTTAAACATCGTGTATTTTTCAATAAAATAATGTTCAAATTTTCATATATTGAATATTGTTTTAAGATTTTCGAACAGTACCTTAAGTATCATGGCTGCTTCATCCAAATATTCATTATTTAGCATCAAAGTTGAATACCTTTAACTTTAAAAGTTCAATTTCTCAAATGGATCAGCCTGTATATTATTTCGGAGTTGAATACAATATGAAATTCTGAACCCAAGATTTTTCATTATAGCTACCTATTGTGGTCTTTGAATTATTTTTACTTCTTTGCATTATACCACAATAAATAGATAAAACAATAGGCCATCGACAATCGACAAAATAGTGACTGCTATAAGTATCTGCGAATGTTGTTTAACATATCGGTTATTGTTGGTCATGTGATTACTGCGAAATGGAAATTTATGCAAGTAGTGAAATTTTAGATCTACTTTATATTCATGGAAAATGCCACTTAATAATTGAAAGAAGATGCAGAGCTGTGAGATATTGTGCCACCATTTGAGAGAATTTTACTTACTCATATTTACATTATTTTAGCAATGTTGATTGCCTTTCGAAATTTCGACTAATTCACACACCAATTCCTAGTAACTCTGGCACTCGGCGGCAGACGATTCTATAGCTCGGCAACTCTTCTCACCAGCGGGTTCTCTACTTCTTATTCCCGACTTCATGTCTTCCTCCATATCTTCCTGGTTTGGTTCCTACGTCTAATGAGCTGTTCGTACAAATAAGAAGGAGCATCTGATTTTTCGCTTTGAGGAATTTCGTTCTCAAGGATTCTACGTGAGGCCCACAAATCTGTGGTTCATCGAGAAGGTTTCAAACAGAGGAAGTCGTGTTGATAAAAATGTTATCTTTGTCAATCTCCTCATTGCTACCACTTATCTAAAACGCAGTATCGTCAGCACTAAGGGCAAAGGTAACCAATAATGACTCCCGCAGGACCTCAAGGCCTATGAAGCGTCCGGAGAAAAGACAGTCGACACACATTGTGCGACCAATTATAATAATAATAATGATTATTCGTGATAGCGCATATATCGGAAAGCAAACAGCAAGATACGTGTACAAGCAACCAAATCTTCAAAATTGTTCTATGCTCCTGGGCAGAATAAAAGACCTTAGCAGTTAAGTATTTTTATATAACTCCTTTGAGTGAAAAGATCGTTAAAAAAATCAAAAAAAAATCCAAATCGAACTCGATCATCTTGTAGGCGATAATCATGCACCAGACCGAGCCAAAAGCTGTACAGATATCGGGACATGCCACCCCAATGACCTCCTGCCAACCTAGAGAGTCTCTTACAGCTTCAGATAAGCGACGTAGCTGTAGATCAGTCGATAATCCTTCAATTTACAGCAAATTAACCGGAATTCTCAGGTCAGCGGACTGAGTTTTTTTCTTTATATGTCCTGAAGACATTACTGTGAAGCAGACACTCTTCGTTTGGGCCAATCCTTTAATATTTGAAAATTACTAACAATTATAGAACTATTGCCGAAAAAGAAACACACATGCCCACGAACATATTTCTGCCTATCCGGCATTATCAGCGTAGCACCAAGCGCGTTTCTTCTTCACTTCACACCGATATTTGTATTTATTTCTGGGCATTTTCCGATGTGTTGTGTTAACATATCATGGCAAGTCTGTGGGACTCGTTTATATATGCCCAAAGCGCTCGTGCGGACACCGTCTCATCTTAAGACAGACTAAGAGATTCTCAAGAAATGATTTGGAAAAGGGCACCCGGTTCTTGTCGCTACTTTTTAAACGGCAGGCATGTATGTTTTGGCACTAGAGGGTGCCAAAAAATGTTAGGCTAGTCATTAAGAAGAGACAAACAGCGGTGTAGGGGACAGAAGAGACAATTTATATTTGGCATTACGATTATGTTAATTGCGTTTAGATTGCAGAAAGTTTGCTCTAAATATGCGGCATCTTAAGACTCGAACTACATCAGAACTCTTTCATATGTTGAAAAATATCGTCCTACATTTGTTATACTTTCATTGATCCTTTTAAGAAGAAAAAGCATTTTAATCATTAACATTCTTAAATTTTTATAAATCCTATAATGTTTGTCTAAGTATGTTTCTCTCTAAAACTAGTCATTAATTTTCAAAGATAGTTTAATAATTTTAGCAAACTATTCAATTGTAGAAAAATTTCAAATAAAGCACCCACATGTACACATAGGTTGCGTTGCTCTATTTTCCAGTAAACGCCTTGCTTTTCTTCGTTCTTTATTGATACAACACCAACCAGGTTTCCTTTTATTAATTTTACATTTCTTCGCACCACATTTACTTCAAGATTTTGTTTGATATCTTAACGCCGAAAGAAGCTTCCATTTTATTTACCCTTTCCATCACATGATGATATCTGTTGTCAGTGATATGTCCATGGATATCATAAGCCTTGTAACGTGTACGCTTTTATATTCAAAAATTTGTAATTGCACATATTGTTATAAATGTTTTCGCGTCAAATTTATTATAAAATTTGGTTTTATTTGTTATAAAGAATATAGATTTAGAAAAAGGTGGATAAGCGTTGCATGCAATAGCATGTAAGCGATGAAGCAACTTGAATCCTTTCGTTGACCTTTAAAATAGATTTTCACCAAGTTAAGCACCAGCCGATGAGGGGTGTGTAAGTAGAAACCTGAATCATCACCCCTTACATGCTTCCTTACCTTAATGACTAATGAAAATTAATTATATGAACACCCTTCTCGAAAGGACAACCGGCGCCTAGGGTTCTAAATTCGGCAAAAGTAGAAGCCACGTGAGTATGTATATAAGAATATCTTTGTAAATTTCATGTTCAAATTTGATATTAACGGTTTAATAAAATGTGCCCAACAAAAATTAGAAAATGTGTGATATGTTATCATCTTGGGCAATATAATATAAATATCATTCAACCGTCAGATATGTATTAAGCCTGGATATAAATTTTTATACTAATTATATTCATTACTGATAATTATAGAATTCACCGCATAGTAGTTATTCTTGTTGCTACTAATCGAGCTGAAACAATAAATAAATCATCTATCCATTTTAAAAGAATTCGAAGTTGTGCTGAAATTAGTTAAAGAAATAATTTAAAAAAGTATGTGGATGAATTACTACTAACAATAAGTATAATACAAATTAATTATACGTGGATATGCTATTACAGTATATGTATATGCTTGAGTAGACAGATTGGAGTACAAGTTGCAGTCGATAAAATCAAACTTCCGTCTCATGCAAAGAAAGTATTTCTGTTCTTTATTCGTATACATGATTATTATATCTACAAAATTCTGCTACAATTAAACAACTAGAAACTATATGACGCATTCCTTTAATGAATCTAAGCCAAAAAATGTTCGTAGAAAAGCTTTAAAACTTTAACACTCTTGGTTCCTATTATTACCACGAAACAAATTTGCTACCGTTTTACGCCATTGTCTTAGGTGTCACTAGCCGAGAAACATAAAATTTTAATTACTTTGTATAGACAAATATAATAGAAAAGTAATAAAGGACCCAAGAAGGAGCCTTGAGGCACTCCGGCATTAATTTTATATATAATGTATATAAATATATTATATATAATATAATAAAAGGAACAAACAATACTATTGAACCCTACTATTGACTCCCACGGATGTCGGTAATAAGCATGATATAAACTTTCTACTCATGTTTATTTGCACAAATTGCGACCTGTCCGCCAAATAGGACGAAAATCAATCATGCGCTATACCCCTAGCCACCATACCTATTCAACTGACGATATGTTGTATATAATCGAATGAGCAACTTAGGTCGCAAAAGATAGCCACAGCGCTTTCGATATAATTTATAATATTATCATAGAAGTAATTTAAGGCAGAATTGGTGCAACCATTTTTTCTAAGTCCGTGTTGATAGCTCTTCAGAGTAGGGTTTATTTCCAAGAATTTTTCAACCGGGTCAGCATCGCTTACTCAAAGTTTTTCGAAAAAGCAAAACGTAAACCAACTGATTAATTAATCAACTGGAGTGTGCAATTCTTTTTATCTATGGGAACAATACAAGCAGATTTCAATCAAGCAGGAGACTAACCGTTTTCCCAAGAAAAGTTTATCAAATGTGTCATCGGCTCCACTAATCCGCTGACGCATTCTCTAACTGTGATATAGGACATATCTGGTCGGCATGACCACTTATTTTTTAATTTTAATACAAATGTCTTTTATCTCAGGTTTTGCGAAAGGAAGTGCGACCAGCAGGAATAAACGTATAAACAAACGAAGATGATTTAGTAATGCCACCTAAAATTTCGCCTGGCTCTTGGATATATTTATTAGAGGATTTGGAAACAAGACCCAGATCGCTAGTAAACTATCAACAACTAACTCAAAATCAATGTTATCACTAACTTCACGTGTATCCTTTAATTCCAACATAATCCGCCATGCCGCCCATAAGGATTGGTTAACTCTATTAGAATAATAATTTCTTTTTGCTTCGCTTAGTAGCTTTTTATGTGTGTTTCTACTATCTTTGTAAACTTGTGATAGTTGTGGATGTTCCTTTTGTAAACAAAATAAGTTTCTTGAGTTATTACTAAATATTTTAGCATCATCCGTGATCCAACTTTTGGGATTTCTACGAATACTTAAAGAAAAGCTCACGATTTAAATAGTATACAAACTTATTATTAAGTCAAATCAAATTTATCATCGGTCGTTTCTTGTTGATACACGTGAATCCATCTGCACAAGCAGATTAATTTATAAACAGACAATACAAAATCATCAACAGCAATATCAGAAACGTCAATAGAATCAGTTAAATGTGATCTATTAGAGTTGAGCTCGAATTAGTAGCCCTTGTTGGATCATTAATTATTTGTTCCGCGTTAAAGCTACTAAATATAATTTTTAGCTCATAGAGTCTTATATTTCACAAAAAAAATAATGGAAATTAATATAATAATGCAGATATTTAAATAATAGGATTTATTTAATATACCGAGAATTTTATAAAGGAATGGCCATTCCTATTTAAGAAAAAAACTGATTATCACTAGTAATATGTAAAAAAATTTAACCTATGGTTCTCAGTTTATCAAAACCAAATAATAAATAAAGGGGTTACGATATTTTTGTTGGCAATTTATGTAGTAAAGCATAATGATTGGCTAGTTCGGCCAAATTCCAAATTAATAAAATTGATTAGGAAGTTTATAATATAGGTTAGGAAATTGAAACTGAAAGAGCAATATTTGATTAGGACAATGCGAAATAAATGTTGTCGAATGTTTAATTAGGTTTTGAATTATGATTTACTAACATAAAATCGATAACAAGCTAATTGGTAGACAGTGAGAGAGGCTGTTGTGATTTCTCTTCCTAAACAAAGACCTAACTAAAGATAATTTAACTTCTGATGGAAATACATACATAGAAGAATTGCGCAAGAACAGATAGATTAACAGCATGCTTGCGTATGCAATATGGAACCATACCTTACAACGTAGAAAGTGGAAACCCTTGCAACCTGTAACTAAAAATAACTGTCTTCAACACTAAACTTTTTCGATATCTACATCTCTTTCTTTTCCTGGTTTTCCTTTTAAACTTTATATACTTTGTCTATTGATGCCTATCTAGGTCGGGTCGGGATACGATTGTGCACTGAAACCCATCATCTGTGTAAAAATTACTGTAAAACGTTAGCCAGCGTTAAAATCAGTTTGCATACGCTCTTTTTTCTAAGAGTTTATTTCAAGTAATTACCTTTATCGATAATAGATGGACAATAGCAATTATTTTCTCAATAAAACCAACTTGCGAAACGCTTATAAAACCAACCACGAAATCATTATTACTTCATTAATTGCTTGCAATGAGTGCCTCTGTTAACAGCGGAGAGTAAGTTATCTGGCGCTTAATTCATTAATAAATTAATTCGGGGCAAGTTTTTTTTTTTCGAGATTGTGGTATATATTATAATTAACATGAAATACAATATCGTCCTCGTCCAACTAGTCATACAGCGCGCTAAGACGGATCGGGCCGGCTTTTAACTCTTTAATTATATTTATAAACCGAGCGGCGACCATTGTGAGTATCCTTTGCTTTTAACATCAAAAGGAGGATATTGATTATGGCAACATATTAAGTAATTAAGTGTTCGATGATTAATTTGTTAATTACATCAGGTGATCTTTCAATATTATTAAATATTCGTTTTTTATTATTATATAGATAGTCTTTTTCCATTTCTACCGAATAATAATAGACAAAACATACCTAGCAGGAGAAAAGCCATAAGGCTATGGAGATAGATATAGAGCAATTTTTATCCAGTAAAACTGCTCATCAACTCTCTAAATGAAAATAGTTAAAAAAAAAGGATAACTAATCTGCCAATTTCAAGGTAGATATATATAATACCTGTATGTATGAAACATATACGCATTGTGTATCCTGTTATTCATCTTGAAGTTAATTACATATGAAGTTTTAATCTCAAACAGTAATTAATGTTAGATGAGTTATAAAGGCGAGGATATTTATCGCACATTACATATTAGTTATAAGATAATGAAGCGCTGGCAATGTACTACTAATAAAATCCTACCTAGATCATTACATTTCCAAAGTAACGTGTGCATGCTTAAAATGTATGAAATGTATTGTTATGTATGCCTAGCCTAGTCGTGTGAGAAATCTAACTTATACACTTCACGATTTGAGCATAATTGAAAAATTAAGTATTAGCAATCAACAGCAGTACTTTCATGAGCAAAAAAAAACTTCTATTTTAACATTCCACTGATGTCTATACACGTTTCACTCTGTCACCCTCTCTCGTTCTCTGCATACGTCCAAATCACTTTTATTCTATTTTTAACCGTTCTTCTAGAACCCTTGTTTCCGAACCATATTAGTACTGATCGATAAATGGAGTTAAACACTTTCGTTTCACGTGATATCCCTTTCTTTTATGAAAATCGTATTTAATGCGTAATATAACGTCGATGGGGCCTAAATTCTTCCTTCTATTTCTTTCTCGTAGCGTGATCTCTAGCACGCATCTTAAATATTTGAAATCTTCCACTTGTTCTATGTTTTCATTCTTTTTCTTTTTTTCGCTACGATCATTACTTTTGTGTTTTTCATATACATTTTCATCTGGCTTTCTTCTAGACATTTGTTCTATTCCTTCAAGATAGCCAGAATTGCCAAGTCGTCTGCAAATGTACAGTTAGCTAGTTCTTAGTTATTTGCGTAGTACCTTTTATAACTGCTTTAAAACTGTTTTCCTTCCGGTAAGTACACGTAAAGCTAATTGTGAAGCTATAAATGTGCTAGCTTCACACAATTCCAGCTGAAGTGTCTGGAGATCTACTTATTTTACTCATAAGTAATCCGTTCGAAATTATGATAAATTTACAGTTTATAGGACGCGTCGAGCCAAGTGTCCGATTCCCGCTGCCCATGTTTAATGATGGCGAATGATGCTACCTATGTTGAATTATTTGTCAGCGCGATTATTCGTACCTTTTTTCACTTCTTCGCTGCCTCTTCCTCTGTCTCCTGTCAGGTTATCCCCGATTCGCGTCTATACTTTCTTCTTCTATCTCTTGACACATATATGTTTCTTATCGCACCTTCTTCTTGTATTTGTTTCACGTACGCGAGCTACCTCACGTTCTTTCTTTTCTTATCCTCTCCAACGTTTTGCGCTTCTTAACTTTATCTCAATTTTCCTTTTCTGCTTCTTAATGCAAGCATGTGATTCCGAACCATACGCATGCTGTAACAACCTTTCTAAAAATGTCGGTTCTTGTCTCGGTAATTCTTTCTTACATATATGTTATCTTCCTATTGTCACTGGTTTATACTAACAAAGACTATAAAAACTTTGCGAGCTATAAATCTTGTAAGTGTAATTAAACTTTGCATTACATTACATTGCTTTATTTAAGCAGCTAGTTCCACAATGAAAAGAGGAGAGTAATATTCCTTACATAAAATTTGTTTTAATACAGACGGACACATGACACAAAATGCCCAAAATGTATCGTTACAAATCGTATTACTTATGTATGTACATTTAAAATGAGAATTATTGCTCGCCATTTCGACAATAACTCCGATGGAACTACAAGCGAAAATAGACCTTATTCGATCTTAATCCGTTCAAAATGGAACATAATTAGAGGGTTCCGCAATAAAGTTTATAGTTTAAGCAGGTGTAAATCGTAGTGCTTAAAGTATTCTTATTTCATTTTTATACTTACCCTTATATTTTACAAAGTCACTGCCAACTTTATGGAAGTTTAATTTATATGAAAGTACGCTTATTTTCCTTTTCATTAGAAGCCAAAAAATATTTAACAAATGTGAATAAAGTGAAGGTATTGTACAAAGCAGTCTCCGAATTAAATTATTATAATTGTAATCTTTTAAAGATTTATTATCTATGGTAAGAAAAACTTATTATTGTTTATTAAAGCAATACTACGACTGAATTACTTATTAATAATATTATGTAACATACATAATGCAGTAAACACTAACGTAGAATAATATTAAAAGGCATTTTTTTCTTGTATTGCTTTCACACTAAAACAAATAATAATCAATAAAGTAAATTCTGTGAAAAACTGGAAAATTAAGAAAACAAAGTAAAATAGTATAAAAAATTAAAATTAATGAAAATTTATAAAAATAGAAACGAAAAATACAAAGAAATAATTTTTATGGTCATAAATAAAATTATAAAAGTAAATATGATTATATAATTACTTCATTACTAGTAAAACCCCCATTCGCAATTACTTCTTCTAGCCATTTGGACATCGAGAACACAAGATCACTACACAGTCGGCCAACAACCAATTGACTCCATACGTGATTTATATGTTGGTGAACATCTCACTTTCCTAGATTTCCTTCAAACGGTATATCATCCCATCTGAACCCAGAGAATTACGATGAAATTCTACTGCCCGATGTTCAATTTTCCCGTTTTAGTTAATTTGTGTTGTTGTATTGCAGGGTTGCCATAAACGAAGAAACTGTTGCCTCTGTTTGCGTATACAAAGGGTGGCACGTACGTTTCTAGCAGGTTAACAACTGTCTGGCTGTTAATAAATCAATATCGCTACCAAAACTCTTGGACTATGAACTGATATCCATCCCCAATAGGCGCTCACTTCGCTGCGCTCTAATAATGCTTTCTACATTTTTTCTTGTATTTCTTGCTCTGTATGCAAGATATTTCGCTGGGCTTCTTAGTTGTAGACCTGTAGCTGCCAACCTTCGAATAACAATGGGCCAGCGTATATTTTGTTTTTAATTTTATGTCTTTTTTGCATTTCCAAGAGGTTTTCTGCGCCTTTCTCTACCACCGAACACTATATACTCAAATTCATGCGTATTTCCTTTTCAATCAAAAATGTCGAAAAAGTGTAGATGCGCAACAATAAGTTGAGTTTCTAAATAATACGAAATCTATTTCTAGGAAGAAAGTGTTATGTTTGAACCTTTCAAATATTGTTCACAAGAGGGAGCTATTAAAAAAAATAGAAATCCTGAGTGCGGGTTACACTACAAACAAACAAATGTCTCTTATTTTTATCTTTGTTCTGGGCCTGTATTGCTAAAATGTTTATTTTTTGCAACAGAATTTTCGCATATATCGTATCAGCTGTATTGAGAGAAATATATTTTAATTAATGGAAAAATTTAGAAATAGATGATTTTTCCAAACTCCTAGCTTTAGAAAAAGCGCAAAGCATGTGATGTTATTCTAAAACTTACCAAACGAATATAAAATTTTAAACTAGATTTTCACTAAACCATCAGAAAAACAAATAACTTAAATTTACTGCGCAACAGATACATATCTATGTGTTTACATTATAAACCCTCTGAAACGAAGAATACCCCTTATGTCGAGTTTCGCTTACGGTTGCCTAGAGCTTATGGTTATATTTCAAACGGAAAATATTCATTTTAAACGTTTCCCAGTACGTGGGTTGCTACCGCAGTTGTTTGTTACATAACAGTAAAAGATCCTTTTGCGATTAATATCTATTAAAATCGACCTACTTTACATGCACTTTTACAATTCTATATAACATACAAATAAATACTCTAAATACTTGAAGTTTGCCTAATTCGTAGTAATGCCTTTATCACATTTTAAGTACAGTAATAACTAATAACTTTTTACCAATCAGCGAATAACGCTGCGAACAGTATTTCTTTTAATCTATTTTCAGGCAACTTTGAAAGCCTACGTATCAATTCTGATTAGTTAACAAGATATCGGATGAGTACCATAAAGTTAAACATCTCTCTTCTTTCGCCGCTTCAAAGTTAATCAACTCCATAGCGTATGCTAATTATTAATCTAAAAAAAGGTTGTTTAATTAATTCCGTCCTGAAAAAATTAAATTGAATTTTGCTAAAAAAAATAAGTTTAATAAATAATAGACCGGTACGAAGAAATCTTGAAACTAGTTTCATCGCGATAAACATATGTTTTTTTCTTTTGTATGGGAGAAAATGAAAAGGGCAAACGGAGAGTGAATAAAAATGTTTCGCCTCAATGTAAAAAGCGGGATGAATCTTGAAGTAGAAAGGTCCAGCTAAATAAGCATGTGCATTTGCGGGGACTTGTAATTCTACTAATGAGCAGCTTCTTGCATAATTTTCGGTGGTTATTACACGCAGACAGAAGAAGACCTACTTTCAATCCAATTATTTTAACGAAACCATGACCAATGTTTTGCTTTTGTTTCCCTTTAGTTAGGTTACCTTGGTTTAAAATGTTTAGAAATAATACAACATATAAATGTAAACTTTAAAGTGAAATTGTCCTCAAAAATTATATTTTTGACATGCTTGGACAATGTTACAGTACGTTTGAAAAATTTCAAGCAAACTAAAAATTGTTACAATAATTAATCACTGGAACTGATAATAATTTATTTGTCATTTGATTTATGAATTCACAATACTTAAAACACACAACAAACCAAACAATTACATGAAATAACATAAATATACAATCACACTTCCACTAGTTCATCGACCGCATGTAAGGCACGATAATTCTTAAATTTTGCTTCAAAGATAAACTATTAGAAGTTGGTATTTCAGGAAGCCCGTCAAAAGTTTTTAAGCCTTCCCTGTGAATGTGTATACTGACAACTAAAAGAACTAGCCAGGAGTTAAAATACGAAACCTCTTGAACATACGCCAACAATCGTGGAACGCTGATACTCCAGCTACCACCCCAATGATCCATTTCTGAGCAATAAAAAGTGATCAAACCCCATAGACGAGATACAGACAAACACCATAAACAATCTAGAATCAACCAAAGTATGATAAACTAAATCCAACTAATTTTCAAATTCGACGGAATATTTAATATTTTTGTTCGCAAGCAAGTGTACAGGATGGAGGCATATGGGCTATGACCCCGAGATGTCATTCAAAAAAAAAGTATACAAGGTGATCGATTTATCATGGGAACTGCGTTTATCTCAAAAAATGCGCAATGAAATTAAATTCCGTTAATGGTATTATATTTGTCTTGATTAGCAATCGAAAGGTAGAGACATGAAAGAAACCTGCATGAGGCTGGTTTTTTTTATTAAAGTTTTCAATACTGACATTTTGGTTTAGAACAAGGCTATATAATACAGTAGCAGCAAAGAAGAAGACTAGTACGTACGGATGTGAGTCCCTCTGGTACACTACACGCAGAGTACTTTAAAAAACATAAAGTAACAATAATTTTTAAAAATTGAGAAAATTGAATATAATTAGCGAAATATAAATTACCTTAAAAATTGTTCAACTGTGAACACTATTATTATTTAACCAATATTCATTACGTTTCCTCAATTCATTCATCATTAAAAGTCACTCTCATCACCCCTTAATCCGTTACAAGCATCTGACTTTTTTGTTTTAAATGTTCAACATCGTTAGATCTTGTTTTGTAGACAATATTTTCTCACAAGAAGAAATCTAACGATCTGGAGAAATTCCAATGGACAATGGATTCCTATATACATACTCCCATGTATTCTTTGTTTAAACAATAGCAGAGTTATGGCAAACAGCTCCATACAGTGGAAGCGACAGATATTCTAATTTGTAGCGGTACAGTTTGCAATAAAAGTGGAAATTGATTCGTTAGAAATCACAAATATCATCTTGTTGAGGTGCCTTGATGAACCCAATATAAATGACGCCCAATGATGCCACATCATGCATTTATGCCAAGGTGTGGCCCTATCTTTGAATTACTCTTACGTTATGAGTTTATCGCACCGATAATGGGTACTTTCCATTATTCTATTTCTCTATTTAAAAGGCCATGGCTAATCAAGTGACTTTCGCCTGTCCATAATATGTGATTATACAAATTTGGATCATCATTTAAGGCGACCAAGAATTGAAAAATAAAATGTATTTTCTGCTAATTGTATACTTTATAACCATGATACTTGCTGGCTTTTAAAACTCTTTATATTGACTTATATTTCCAGTTCAGTTCATTTAAAGCTTCTCTTGTTAACGCTCCAGGGTGAATTTGAAAGTAATTTCCAATGATAGCTATATTTTGATCGGCTGTTATTGGTTTCCTTCCCTCCTTTTTCTTTAAAAGAACTGTTTAATTTTGCTGCAAAATATTCTCTAACCTTGAAAACGTTTTTCGATCAAAAACATTTCCTCTGGGATACTTATCTCTATATTATTCCTTGCGACCATACGATTTTTCTGGACTTGCCCCATATATTAATAACGTGTCCGCTTTTTCGCAACAGGTAGACATTTTAGTAGGGAAGTTATATATTACTCCTTCCTTTAAAAAAATCCACTATTTCACATTTTATAAAACCTTCCTGACAATATTATTTAAAATTCATTAACGATAAGCCAAAGAAGGAAACTATTTTAATATAAAAACGGTGATTGATTTAAGCCAACTTTTCTTAAGGGGACTTTTCTTTATAAAGAGAGCATTTTTACCTATTAGACGTAAAAAAATTAATTAAAGGTATAACAAGTAGATCTAAAATCCACATTATTAAAAGCTTTCAAATTAAAAGATCCTTTCAACTGTGTAATAGAAACGATAAATTGCTGGAAAAAATAACTTCGCGACAGCCAGCATTGTGCAGATTTTTTTCTTGTTTCCACCTTCATTTTTAGTGCTAATCAAGATAAATATAATATTGTCACGGACTACCGTGGTAGGGGCAGCTCGGAGTAGATACTCGCTTGAAGAAGCATACGTATACATCCACCTACCTGCTAGGTGCGCAGCATAGATACCTACTCTAAAACAATGAAACTCCTAGCTTCACTTTTTTAATTAATGTCAATTATTGAAAACCGTCAAGTCCAAGTTGAAGTTGAAGAACTCCAAGCAGTTCAAGAGCTTCCCTCGAAGTTTCTTATTCTAACTTATATTTATAATCTACCTAATCCCTGCTACTAACTGTTCTTCCGGTGTGTGATGGGGAGCATAAAAATCCGACGTCCTCGAATTGACCGAGAGAATATAATCTTACACAGCGATTGCCCAGACGCTCAGTCAGCTCCACAACACCGGGCACCGATCGAAGAATAATTACGCAACAATAATTTAGACAATACAAAACCAGCGGAAGTCCGGTTAATGTCTTTTCTAAAAGCAAAACGTTTATTCGCGACAATATCTTTCACAGAATTTAATATTCCTCAGCATTTTACGACATAAACGTAGTTCCCATGATAAATCGGTCACCCACTATAACAAGAACTTATCTACGCAACACAAATAAGCCTTCGAGCTAAAGGGAAAACTCGTTTGTAAATGGGATTTACCATCGACCCGGTATGATAACGACGAAACGGCGGAAACACTACTCGACTACTCTTTCAAAGTTATGGCCTGTTTGCCTCCATAACAAGAATCGACGAAGAATTACTTAAACGATTTTACACAATTTTGCAAGCAATTTCGGGTGGGCATTAAATCAATTTAGCAACATTTCGAGAATATTTGTTGAAAAATGCTCGTAAATCTGTTGAACTGTATGCATGGTAGTATATGCCAACTTTAATGCATAAAGTTTTAGTTCATGGTACGGAAATAATATCTTCATTGCTACCAAGACGAAGATACTGAAGAATCTACAAATAAGTAGACAAAATAATTTCGACGAGGTTTTCCAAAAAAAAGAGCAGTAGAACAATGACTATGGAAGATGTGCTTTTGCAACTACTGGTAAAATCCAGCGGTAATAATTTTAGCGTTTTTTGAGGTAACCCCCGCTTATTAATCGGACCACAGACACCACATGGTGGAAGGAGTCGCCATAACGAAACCTCCAACATTTTTCGCCTGAATCCCTTGATTCGGAGGAGATGTCTGATAGGAAAGCCCTTAATAATAAACTTCTTAATGACGCTCGATATTGAACCTCATCAACCACAAAAACTGGACAGGCAAAAACATGAAGGATTGCCTAAAATTTCAATTCTGAATAAAGCCTTCATCGGAAAACAATTAAGTAGTAATATAAACAATACAGAAGAAAACATTTACAAATGTTTACGAACAGTGAATTAATATGTCCATATGTTAAAACATTTCGTTGTCAATTGATGCAAAAGAGACAACATTAGAATATTACTGCGAAATTAAAATTTTCAAGTGTAATAAACAAGACATTCTTTAACGTATTAAAAATTAAATACCAATCATTTAAGGAATTACGGGCGATTGAAACGCGAAAGCAGCGAACCCGAAACTGAGAGAATACCGTAAGAAACCAAAACAAAAAGACAGAAGCACAGTAGTAAAGTTAGCCCATTTGAGCACAAACCATGTTGATTTTATAACAGAGATCTCTTGGTCTCGCAGAGCTCTTGTTAATATATTTACATATAATATACTTATTTCAAAATGGTTATTCCACCGATCTGTTTCCGTAGCTTGCAATTTATTACCGATTTAAACATAATGCAATGGTCACAACCTCGTCTCCGTGAATTTCATCCAAGATCAAATCATCTTCCATCTTAGATCATTCGTTCAAATTCGTGCTATTACTGCTACGATAGAGTGTCCTCAACGGAAATTATTTAAGCGCAATAAAAAAAGGAAGCATAAAATCTATCTCCATTAGAATAAGTAGCAAATTTCAAAAAACCACAATAGAATACCCTTAAAAATTTCCTAAATTATTACGGTAATAATACAGTACAGTTCATAATCAAGCCGAACCAAAAGCTTTGAAAAGACCACTAAATTTAAAAGCAAATCACGCAGAACAGGTATACGCTACATCAAGAGCGGTGCTTTAAAAATAACACCTGTTTACCTGGATGCATTAAGGTTTATTACAGACTAGAAGTTGTCATCCCATACTCACCAAAACTAACGCGGCTTGAAATTTATTCTACGGAGAAGGCGATTAGTTATAAAAGTGCATGTGTTTTCCAACTTTCCAAATTAAAAATTAATCAAAACAACTTATAGTGTGTGTGTATGTTTGTCTGTGTGTGTGTGCTAGCATTAAATGGAAGTAGTTGTTTGAAAATATGTAATTAATACGACTCTGGTCACAGCAATATTTTCCAATTAAAACCAATGATTCTCGTGTTATATTTGGATATTTAAACGTAAAATAATATACTGTCCTTTTTGATTTACACCTTAATATTTGGAATGCCTTTCAATTTGTTTCCCAGCATCTTTCATCCGTGTGAAAATATCTCTAACGAATTATGAGACAAGTGTATATTTTGTTAATGCATTGACAGTAGTATTATTTGGTGAAAATCTCTGTCCTCCAGGCGAAACCTTAAGTTTAGGCAACAGAAAAATGTTGGCGACATATGAATTCGAACCTAAATTCGTGAATTTTTGCCATGACGACTATCAAAGTTTGAGACGGTTGTGAAGTAATGATACGTAGTATGCCCTCGTTGTTGTTCTTCCTTCCCAAGGTTGTCGATTTACACAACTCCATGACTATCCCAAAAAATACTTACCATTTTCCCAATTTTCATATATTTCTCAGCCGATTCACCACTTTTCCGACTGTGTCTCGGCTTCAGGAGTGTACTAGTGTATCCAAATTTTACCTACAACTACTAGTTGACGCCAAAACTCTGACTTATTGGCTATATGGCTTTTTCATGGTCAAATCTTCAGTCATTATATTCTTTCGAAATGCTCACGGCTTTTGCTACCTCTCAAATCTTAATTTGATGACCGCCTATCACCGTTTGGTGAACTTTTTCGATTTATCGGTAGTGGTTGCAGTTTTTGGAGGTTCTGAACATTCGACGTCAACCAAACTGGTACGACCACCCTTAAATAACTTCTCTGATGGAGCAGAATCCCTGTAAACAGGGTCTCTCTTAGTTTCAACTTGCGTAAACGTATTATCTTTCAAACGCAAGAATTTAATAGCGGCTCGACATTCGATTTTTTTCATTTTTTACAGAAATACTAATATCGACTAACACAAACGATTCTTAAACAAAAACTGAGCTTCTGATGTGGCTGAAATGTTCAATAGTATCTTTCAACGAATGAACAATAATCGGAATATTTTTGACGAGTAACCCCATCATCATGTTGAGGCTCAAACTTTTCTACTTTCGTTTCAAATTCAAGTTAGAGAAACTACTTCAGTGGCTTTAATAGCGTGGCTGGTAAACATCGTATTATGAACAATAATGTTTCACTAACAATAAGAACCTGTAATAAAATTTAATTAAGTTATAGACATTGTTACAATTTTTTTAGAGTCAAGCTCGCCTTTACTCTATAGTTTTAGTAAGATTACAATCCAAAACAAAAAATAATTAACTCTTCAAAGATACGTTTGGCTTCATTTGTTAATCTTTGTGGTATCGACATCTGCACTTCAATTGATTTCAATAGCATAACTTAAGATCTACGCGTAAAGTATAGGAAATATTGGAGTTGATATGAAGACGGATGTCCAAAAACGTAACAGTATACAGTGTATTCGGTTTAAAAAACCAGAGCACCACCATGGAAGCTAAACGCCCTATACACTTGAATATAATATTGTGTTATGCAGCACTCGTGTCCGAATATATTTTATTTGAAAAGTTTTTCTCCAAATTATTCATAGAATTATTTCCCACCAATGTACTAGTTCGGCACACTGTATATGGTTATTTTAGTAGTAGACTTATTTTACATTTTGCAACGTAATAAAAAAGAACGTGCCAATTACATATACGACTTTTAAAGAATTTGGGTTTCCGGGTTGAAACCGCGTCGTAATTGCATGAGAATGCCGACATTTCGGTATCAATTGTATGGAGCTTCTTCTGGGATGCTGCATGTTGCGTCGCTGCTGTACGAAGAATCGAGAGCGGAAGTCTACAACTACATATACGACTTTTGTAATTTTATATTTTCTCAAATTTACATACGTTAATGATCCGAAGAATATTCGAGTGCAGGTTGTTTAGATAAGTCAATCAGCTGTGTCATATCGAGATTAACTCGCAAAAAAGTATTCTAAAGCCAATTACGCTTATTAAAATAATTACGCTCTTAGTAGTGGTTAACTTGATAGCTGAATATTTCAGTATACCGACGTAAATAAGCTATGTATGAATGATAAAATATAATTTTACGGCAATATAAAGCATTTACTGCCCAGGTTCGCCTGATAAATTCGTCTATGCTGATTCGATTAATCAACATTTGTTCTAGAAAAAAGAGATTTGTTGATACAATAAGTACAATAAAAACAGCTATAATATTTTGGGAGCATCCTTAAATGTTTTCAATCAGTCCCACTACAAAGTACCGCAAATTTTTAAAATTTGCAGTCAAATCGACCGTAGTGCAATAAATTTCGACCTAAAAAGCAGAGTTCACGCGCATCACTGTTCGTCTAATATTTTAATGTTTGAAATGTTCTGGCTAAATAGTTTCTAATTAATAAATAGACTTTGCTTATGAAGTATCAGCGTACACCAAAACAGAAAGATTTGTATTATTTTGATGAAGAAGATTAAAAGAAAATTAACATAATCTAATATTTTTCCCAAAACTTATTCCTTGTTGTCTGACATTCAATATTCTGATAGAGGTAGACTTAGCTTAACGTAGCTTATAAGTAGTTTGACAATACATTGTAGTGCTCTTAGGTGAAATTGCAACCTGCACTTTAAATCATTGATTTTTATTCATTTAATATCAACATTCTTAAAATATTAAAGTTTAATCGAACATTCGCAGAATTCGGATTAATTTTAGTTAGTATTCGAATTCTAGCACTGAGAATTTGTATTATTCATTCTACATTTAAAAAGAGACTCCAATAGCATTATTTTGTAGTCTCCAATTGGTTTCAATAATTTATCTTTTGAATACATTTTTTTGTAAAAACATAGAGAACTCACACAACACACATTATATGGAATCCAGCAGTCTAAATTCACAATGTCAATCCATAACATCAGAAATGAGTATAAAGTAGTTTTCAGGACAACGAGTAAACAGGTGGACAGGCAATTATAATTAAACACTAGGATTGCTGCTGCCTATATCTACTACCCTGCATCGAATGGTTAAGGGAATCCTATAATTTTTACATGCGTGGATGGTTTCCTTTTTTATACGAATTCATCCTCGATATTTGCAGTTCTAGTACGCTAATCGCATGACCAACGTTTAATTAGAAGAATTATGGACGAACATTTTTGCTGGTTGATTCCAAAATCTGTACCCTTCATGAATAATAGCATTAACCAATTATGACAGTATTTTTTACAGTTCACTTCTGCGTCGTAGAAAACCTCGTAAAGTCAACGCGAACATGAAGATTAGACGAAATTATGGCATGCTTATTTGCGCTCGTACCTCATCATCTACACAGAAAAACAGAAATTTAACGATTTGAGTCGGTCCTGGTTGAAAAGAAATGAAGGAATTACCTCTAGCCGTAAGAACCGCACTAGCTAGATTGCTATTTTTGCAGGAGCAGTAATGCGAATTTAAGTGGTTTATGACCTGGAACATATCAAACCTCGGCGTAAATGTGCGGTGCACTATTTTTAGTGAATAACTTATTACGTAATTCAAGAACTGCGATTTTAACAATAAAAGCAAGGCATTCTTTTCATTCCTCGTACAAGTGAGGTAGTAGAATTTATTAATACCAATAATAAATTTCGCAATTCACCCTTTATTATGTAACGAATAATGCGTACTTTACAAATATTTGAGGGCAAGTCTTACTCGTAAATAATCGTAATTACCAGAGGAGTTTGAGACAGACAGAGTTGGAAACGAGTTAAAATTTTATTTTTCAACCTAAGAACCGCTAACACTAACACGCTTATTCCAACGCTTTTTTAAGAACGATATGCCTTTGTAAAAAATCTGTTGGTAATTCTGCAAAATTCGAGTCCACAACGTCTCTGTATCACACAGCTCTGAATCATACTCCTTACGATTTTTGCGCCTATTGCTGTGCATTATTAGTATTAAGTCAATGTAAATGGACGGTCGCGGACAGCGATTTGATTCCCTCGTATATTTTCCTTGCATACCTTGCATCATTGTACTATGCAGCGGAAATAAACGAGCAAGTCGAATCGTTATGCGCGTCTCTCCTCACCCACCACCAATGAAGTCAACTCTGTTTCATCTACATCAATCTTTTTAAAACCTCTATTGAATGGATTACTGATTTTAACTGGGCATCCTCCGGCATTGGACCTAATTGAAAGCCTTGACTTAGGTACAGAGGGACATTTTGTTTAAAATCACCAACTGACTTAAAATAACATCGATTGTATGTTCAAGGACGTTCACTTTTTAAAAGAAATTTATGAGGAACTCTTCCTAATATTTACCAAACGTTTATGCTGATAGGTAACTAAAACTTGAAGTCCGTTGAATGCATTTTGCATTACCTCAACCATTTTTTTTTCTTACAATTAGTAACAGAAAAACGAAAGAACATTTTTCTCGATCTATTTTCATATCGTATGGAGGCGAAACAAGCAAATTTTGCTATAAAATATTCGTTATGTGCTCAGAAAGTACTTCATATAATAATTAAATTCTTCGTATACCGCCTT
>LR736857.1:14197764-14216774 GCA_902654985.2 Oryctes borbonicus | reverse complement strand
GCCGCAGCAGTCTACCCGAAATAGCGGGCCATACAATGGTAGAGAATTAGATTGCATACAGCTGCATGGATATATATATGTGTGTTATACATTATACAATAGCTTATAAAATTGGAACTAATTACGGTCCCTCTAACACTACTATTGCCTTGTGACCTTTTGAAGTTCGTACCGCGATTTAATTTAAAACTGCGATTATATGATCCTTTTTCCTAGCGGCTCTCGAGCACATTTTTATCCGAGTCCAACAAATCCTAGCCGATCTCTGTACCGTTTGCAATTCCTCCGGTGTAAATATAGCAAATATTGCTCAGAGAATTATACGTGACTTGAATAAATTTCTGCGAGTGGTTAATTATGTCTAAAAGTATGAATGCAACCGTGCGCTGTGAAATGTTTTCATAAAATTATTTATTTATTATCATCTTGCCGCAGGAAATAACATTGAGGAACCGTGGAACTTGTAAAAATTATAAAGATGTACTGGAGTCCATTTGTAAGGGAAACTCGTTTAATATGTACCCGCTCAGAGAAAAAGGTCATTTAGAATTAACTACTATATTTAATTCACAGTGGGTTCACAAATTTTAGTTGATCTAGGAAATTTAGTATTGTCTGCGAATCTTATGGGATGGATACAAGAAGATAATGCAATTGTAAGCAATGAATTTGGCAATAACAGAACAATTTCCTTATTAGAAATCTTAAAATAATCGCTGACTATATAGACATTGTGCAATGCAGTAGAAGAGCGAAATTACTAGTGAAGACGACATAACAGAGTGCTAAAGGCACTGACGATGTGATAGATTCAGCGTATTGAAGGATGTTGATTAAAGACGTTTTAGGTGTATTCATGGTCTGAATGAGTAATCGATAGCACATAATTATACCATGTGCCTAAGCACGATCTGGGACTGATGTTCAGTCCCAGGCTAAATATATATGTATATCTCTTACATTATATCAACCGATTATTTTGACAACGAACTGAATTTGTTTTAAATTCTCAAATTAAAATTTAATTGAAATATTGTATCTTCCAAATATATATTCTAATTGGCTGTAATTTGATAAATGCCATTGAGAACAAAGAACTGAACGAATAATCGTTATGTTTGGTTCAAATCACTGTTGAGCAAACACGTATTTCGCTAAATGCCTTATTTTTTAAGTAAATCTAAGACAAAGGTAAAGTCGAGTTTGATTATTTAAGTTTTGAGTTCGTGATGTTTCAATTAAGTTCTCGTAAAACGTCATTCGTTGTTAATTTACATTTAAACTGCCGAAAGAGTGTATAAGGGACACTCCTGAGCTTTACGACCAGAAAATCAACTAATCAATTAATTCAGAACATCAATTTCTCTTCATTCTAACATTACAGTATATAATCCTGGCACTACACTCAAGGAGTTTTACGTTTTTCATACCTACCTTTCCCAAAATTTTGAGATAGAGTTATAGTGCTACAAAAATAGACAACATATAACAATTGAAATTAATATCCCCAACAATTATATACTCACAGAAAATATACCTTTGTTAAATAATCTGGCATTCGCCCAAGAAACCTCGGTCTTGTACATCCGCAAAATAATATTTTCTTTTTAGAAAGTGACTAATTTTACAATTTAGCTTTTTGGATCACAAAATTGGCGAAATGCAGCCAAGAACACGATACTCCCTTTTCAAGGAATAATTATATTCTAATTAAATACACACTACGCGACATTTACATACATTTCTATAGTGAGTTCATCAGCAGAAGCAGCATAAGACGTGGGCGGCGTGTACCACCACCTACGGTTTCGCACCCCGATAGAAGGTTTATGGTTCAAAGATTCAGCTAAGACCATTAAAATCCGAGACCGCGAATAAGGATGTCCTACAAGTCAAAAAACGATAAAAGCTAGCGACTATTTATAACAAGCATCTAGCAATATCTATTAGGCGGAAGGTTCATTTTGTGTACATCAAATTTACGTCTTGCTCGACCTTTCGTTCTCCTCAGTTTGCTTAATCTGCCTGATAGTAATTCTTCGTTATGTTCTTAGTAACCAATAGTTGCATCCATATTTTCCAAAAAGGATTTAAGTATCGATGTCTGCTTTTGAACATGATTTATAGCAATATTTATCTTTTGGTTTACTTAATTTATAGATGTTCCCAACTGATTTACAACCTCCTCATTTAAAGTAGATAAAGATACTTTTCAATGTTTTTAATTTTAATGTTCTTTATCCAACGCCTATGATTATGTGATACTATTTTGAACACCTTCCACTGTTTCCAGTGGAAATGCCACCTCTCTTGTATAACAGAAAATGTCTTTATTCCTTTGGATCGAAGTATCGTAAGCAAATGTTACACGAGGAAGGAATCTCAGTCGTTTTCAAAAGTACTGGTATACCTACCTAATATATCGGCAATCGTTTTATTTAAGCTTTGGGTTTCCCCGTTAATTGGTGGTTTATAATTGATAGTAAGCTTACCGTCAAATGGGATGACATTGATTTAAAGGGGTAACATTGATCAGAATATCACCTCCTTAAATTTTGATTTTAGCACCGTTGTGATAAGTAGTTACATGATATCCCTCAAGTTGTGTTTGTGAACATCATCTATAGAAGGAGTTTATTAATTTATTGTTAATTTTGATAAAGAAAGACTCAGTATTTGTATTGTAAAAAATGATTCAATATGCCTAGAATTCATTTCTATGTATTAAGGGCAAATGCCAATATCCTATCTAGACTTATGACGATTTACTCTTTTCTTATTTAGAGTAAAACTAATCATAATATCTGCCGCTTTTCTATATTAACAGTTTAAATAAGTGTATATAAAAGAACGGCAACTGCAAAGAGGCAGCAACTGATACGCTTTTTAATTGCTATCACGGTCTTTTTAATCGCCATATAAGGATCGCTGGTATTGGTTTTGAATAAGAAAGAATCATTCCTAAATAATGCAGAAAATGGAATTCTCCTCTCGGCGCAAATGATTTCAGCGGGTCGATGAAAAATGACTTAGCAGCGGGCGCGTTGTCATCCTTCAGATAGTTTATCGCGTTCAGATTGGGTTAGTTCCTTGTTAAACAAACAAAACCGATGTGGTAGAGCGTATCGGAACGAATACAAATGTATCTAAAGATATTCTAAATCACTATTTTAATATCGTTCCTGGTAACTATGATAAGACAAATTTGCAATATGATTCCACCCGAAAAAAGTTATATCATAAAGGAGTCAAATGCATAATTACTATAAACTATAATATAAAATAATTTTTACGCACCATCTAATATATTAAGCACGTCAGTCCAATTTGCTTGTAGTGACCAAAGAACTACAAGCTAACAATGAACTTGGGTAACTTTGATCCCTTTGTTTGCGGCTGCTTCGTTTATAATATTGATCAATGTCAGCTCAATCAAGGTATAAATTTGATTGCTGGTAATTTTACAAAGTGAAAAAGAACGATCAAGGTTAAACAGTCCTGCATTCACAATGGTTGAGATGTTGTTTATCAATATTTGGCAACTTGTTACAATGTAGTTTATATACAAATACGATCAATGTAACCTCGTTTGACAATTCAGTTACAACTTACAATGCAGCGTGTCTACAGATCATTTGTTCCAATAAACAGTTTACGACACTTTCCACTTTGTTTCCGCCCAACGTGTTGCGTAATTGGCCGCCACTGTAATGAATGTTTCTCTAAAAGATCGGAACAAATGTATTCCAATCACATCGAATTGATGCTAGCTTAACATTGGTAGGTCCCTTTTCAAGCTTGACAGTCTTGACATCCTCTTACGAATTTCGTAGCACCCTTCATCAGAAATGCCGTTTCTTACCATCATTCATCGTTTCAGTGAAGCCTAAATGACCGCTTAAGGGTTCATTATGGTTGGAATATAAAAGGTCTGGAATTATTTGCTGGGAAATTACTAGTAATTCAATATTACCAAGTTCATCCGGGATCATATTATGCAAATATCACAAATATTTAGCTATCTTGCGAAATACTATCGACGGCCAATCTGGATTTTTTAAAGATGTAGAATAAAATGTATTAAATTTTCAAAGATTGTGGCTTCTCTAGTTCTTTTGGTATAAAAATTGATAGAGTTGTATATAAAATCAAGTATTATATAAATCCTTCGTTTGGCGCGTTATCAACCAGTGAATATGCGCACTTTACTAAATACTTTTAGTAAATAAATCAATCAATATTCTCCAAATAATTTCACTTAGTAAAGAAAACTTATAGCGTATAGTTTTAATTTGGGCACACATTGTTGAATCATACGTTCACTTTAAGTTGGATATTTTGTACTAGACATTAAATACATTAAATTTTGAGATAATTGATAGAATGAAAAATATTTGGGAAATTCCGTTGTTTCTTTAACGGTTGGGGAAATAGTACAAAAAAGGAGACTATGTTAAAAAATAAAGCTGAATTTAAGAAAAAAAAAATACTTGTTTCTGTATTAGGCTAGAAACTTTTAGACTACCCTAGTATGTATTCCGAATTTTTTGAAGTAAACGCCTTCAATCTTTATAAACTCAAGGGTATAATTGGCAATTCAAACCGATTCACAAGGTGAGCATTTCGCCAGTAGTACATGATGAATTTTTGCATTAAGTATTCATGCCTTGCCTGCTACCTGGTGCATTAACCAGTCCCACAAAATGTAAACCTCCTAAATGTCCTAAGGCTATTCGGGTACACGTCTGAACTTCAACTACCGACACCGCGCTTAAATCTTAATCTACAAGTTTTTATTAATTGCGGCCTCTTTCTCGTAAAAGTCCCTAATTAACTCATAATATATTTGGTACGATGGCATATGCGATAGTTTAAAAATTATTTACAAGGGTTATTAGAGCAAAAAGGAACTAGGTGCACCTCAAAGGTTGAATTTAAATTAGCAAATTAGCCGCAATTCATCAACATTGAAAGCATATAAATTTTCCACTCAACACCTGTCAGTTTACTGCACTCGCCATAATATCTTTCGTTTCTTGTTTTTGATTTTATTAAGATTAAAGCTTATCAAAATCGGGCACACCCAAGGGGTATTACCGTATTTTTATCTAACGTTGCGCATTTATATTTTCACGCTTGCGATATAATCTTTAGCGGTGATGTTTTGTATTATACTTTTTTTATATATTACAAACTTCAAGGCTGCTCATACGTATTTATAAGGCCTCGCGTCAATTACAACAGCTAATTTGCATTTTAAATATATTTTCCAACATCACAACCATCTCGTGTTTTATCTTCGAAACGAAAAGAAAAAGGAATCCTCAGATCAATAAACCATGATAAGAGGCCACAAACTCGTAAATGTTTATTTATTAAACGGTATCAGCGCTGACGTTTTTTAAAGATTCCTCTATTAGTTGTGAATATAGGAGCTATTAAATTGCATTTTTATTCAAATCGATATACTTTTAGGTTCTATATCGCGTTATAAAATCGCAAGTGCTTTCATAATATACGTGAATTATATGGCAGCCCCCCAATCTTTATTTGACCGGAATAAAAGATTCCAAACGGAAAGTCAATAAACTACGTAGAATGGACAACAAACGAGGTATATAGTATTCAACTAAAGGGAATGATAAAATAATAAAACAAATGGGAAAAGGAAATGCGGCTTAGTTTGAGAAATAATCAAGCAATTTAACTTGCGTTTTTAAGCTCGTACATACATACCATATTTAATAAATTACTACAGTTTCATTTCAAATTATGCATACATATATGGCGTTTAATATGCAAGATTATTCCACCTACTATTCTTCTGTCCCTGAATTGCTTACACTGAAATAATTAAAAAAAAAAAGATTTAAATGAAAACTGTATTTAAGTGACTATATTTAAAAGGGATTAACGCTTCTCATAAAAGTATTTGATTAAACCACAATTAAGCTTGTGTTCTCGAAAGCAATTCAATACAATTAAGTACATATCTTCTGTACTCTATTAATTGAACTGACGTAACTTTTTCCTGAATAAAATTATTGCAAATCCATACAACGCAACCTATTGCGTAAGCGGATAATCCTGCAAAACACAATTCAAGTGTATCAGGTTTCAGATTCCGCTACACACGATATAAATTTGATTTTTTAAGTGGAACGCCCTATATGCAGGGTATTTCACGAAACTCGTTAGTTAAAAGTTTTCATGATATTATTATGAACAGGACCTTGAAATTTTGGAATAAATAGTTATGGTATCAGACCTATTAACTTGAAATATTTTCGCTTACAAAACACTTCCGATTGAACCGAAAATAGTTACCAATTTTCTTATTTTAAATATAATGATATACTTTTTATTAGCTTAATCGATTGTACATATTGCGTGTAAATAACTTGTATTAGGGCCCCTTACCTCTCAAGTTAACTATTTTCAAGATATTTACAATTTTAGCATTTGCTCCGTTCTGGTCGAAATTAAATATTTCAGAATGTAAAATGGAAGGTCTTTCGTGCCACAACTCATTGTTATCATGACTAAACTTTACACAGGGTGTTCGTTTCCAAATACATCCCTTTTTTTCAAATGGACCGTAGTATCTTTAACTACGCTATTAGATTGGGAAGGACATTCCACTCCTATTCAGATTAGGGTTTGATATACCTATTTCTAATAGTCTGCAAGATTCGATTCTCTCTTTAAACTGGATATAATGAGTTACTTTACTTGAAAGGTCGCGCTGTTTAACAATTATTTGACAGTTATTGATATCAAACATCCAGATAATATAACGCCACGTAATTTCATGTCAGTCTTGTAAAACACTAACCTGTTATATGCAGTTTAGAGAAAAAATCCATATTTTGAAAAGTATTAAAAATGGGTACATCAGACCTCAATATAAATCAAAGTGGAGTTTCCTTTCCAAACCAATAACGTAATTAAAAATACCGTAGTCCACTTGAAAAGAGGAGCTTCCCAGTTATTTGGAAACAGCTTATGAACAGCCTGTATAAAATGTGGTAAAGATAATAATAAGGTTCGGTATGCACGACCTTTTATTTCATTCCACCAAAATAAACACCCTAATCTTAAACAACACATAAGTATCGGCACCCTCCGCACCACACAAGTTTAATTTATTATATAGTAATATAATAATTAGTCCGGGACGGCCGTTTCGAGGACACGAATGGTCCTCATCATCAACCGGTGACCGAATGAAGCCTAATCTTCACGACATTCTGAAATATTTAACTTCAACAAGAGCGGCCCAAATGTTAAAATTTCAACATTGTCGCAAAGATCTCGAAAGCAGTTGACTTTAGGAATAAAGTGTTCTAATACAAACTATTTACATGCGATGTGCACAATCGATTAAGGTTCGTTTTTTGTTAAATATAGGCCAACGGACGAGTTTAGCATTTTAATAAATGCCTGTTTATTATATTGATGAACACATACTTTCGTATATACAATAAACAGATTAATTGATACAAAGAACACATTTATTGATGTCTAATGAAAAATTCTTAAAGTTAGTTTTGTTTCTCACAAAGTAAGTTAAATAAATTACATTTATAAACCGTTTTTAATCTAATAACGTGATTTGTTGCTGCAATAAATTTATTAGTTAATATAATAACAGTTTTTGAGATAACTTCAGATATTTACGAAATGCTCATGTTTCTTTAGTGCCCAATACTTGTTGTACTTGTTTCTGTTATTTTAAATTCTTTAGTAGAACATCCTGTATATTTTTCTAGAAACTGGTAACGAAGCTCTTGTCAAAATTTGTATCATAAATAAATTTTCTGCACCTAAAATACGTTTTTCTTTAGTAAATTAAATATGAAGTCATGCAGACAATTTTTTCGTTGAAATATATAAAGTGCAGAATCGAAATATGGACTATTATTTCCTTAAACATATTCTGTTTGGCACAATTCCAACATCTATTCCATTTGTTTTCTTACACGCATTGTCCAACAAGTTAATAGGTACGCATACATGATAAATTACGAAAAATGGGCAGACAAATATTGATTAGCGTTCAGCAGAAAGTGAAGAGATTAATTTAAAGGGACATACTCTAAGTTTTTTTAGCGGAAAAAAAATAGGAGGATGCTAAAAGGTTACGCAATTAACTAGGAATGTTCTTTCTGAAGAATCTTTCTGAATCAATTTCTTAAAGCAACTCATAACTCGAAAATTGATACTCACAAAATTAATGTTAGAGTTTACTTTTAAATATCTTTGAAAAAGACAAAAGTTGCTCGGGAAAAGAATTATGTTCCCATTCACTGCGTGGGATAACTATTGTAATCTTGAAAATAGAAGGTGAATTTTTCCAGTCTTCTTTTCCCTTCTACTTTTATTGTATCGCATTTAATTTTATTAAGATTCTTCTAATTTCACTTTAGTGAACTCATTACTTTCTTCCGTAAAATAAACTATTGCTATTATATTATTAATTAATAATATTGCGAATACGTCGGCTCCAGTGGGTTTACTTATCCTCATTTTTAATGTTTATCGACATTTTCGAAAAAATTATAATTATACAGAAATAAGTAAACATAAACATTGTTTACATTTTTTATAGGTAACCTACAACGATTTTTTTTAATTCTCTGTTTTTGTATAACAAACCCTTCCATGTTTGCGCTTCTCCTCGAAGGATCGTACAAAGAGTGCGTATAATTTAATCGGCCAATTTCGTCTACACATAAGCGCACTTTGAAGGAGTGAAAACATCAGAAATTCTATTTATATTAAATTTATTTGCCGCAAAATATGAGGAAAAATATTTCTAGTTACCTGCAATACCTATTTTAAGAAAACAGTATTTAGTGACGAGTTTTAGGGATTTAGATGGAGGGCTGTTCGGCGGCTTTCTGTTCTTGCCGTCTGAACAGATGTTAGGTGTACATCAATCCCCAGGAAAGGGACTTTCTAAAAACTTGTTGAATATCCTCCTGTCTCTCCAACTGTTAAATAGACAAAGAGACAAACCATATTTCATCTCCGTTATCCCTGAGATTTTCATAAAATGTAAGTCTGCTTATCCCATATTGTATTCTCCCTTAATGTACCAACATATCTAATAAGAGTTACGTTTCTCTGCAAATAGTCAAGTTTTTAGGCAAATAAATGTTATGTAGTATTTATTTTTTTTTATTATTATTTTTGCTATAAGCAAAATATTTTGCATTATATTATTAATTTATAGATAAGAAATATTTGAAAATAGACATCCAAAATTATTCGTGAGTCAAAGAACATAACTGCTATTCAAAACTATATCAATAAAAACAAATCAAGAAATTTTCTTTAACTACATAGAGGGTAACTGGGCTACCTATGTATTTTTCTACAATTCATGTAAAGACCACCAAGTTTACTCTTCAGTACGCGGCAAGTACAAATTAATTTTTTCTAGTAATGTAATTTTATTAATTTACTAACGACTAATACAAAATATAACTCTGTAATGCGAGAACATTTATAACACTTTTTTTTTAGTTAACCATTCTTTCACGATTCAGAATACCTAATATTCTTAACATTCTTTTAATACGTTCATTAACGTAATTAGCTGTGTTTTAGAAACAGTCGCTTTTTTTTATCCACTGGTCCGGGAGAATTTGTAGAACATAGCGTTGTGTTCGCTGCTTTCTTGTTATAAACGATAAATAAACAAGATTCTTAACTACACTTTCTAAATCTACTAAAAGATTATCTGGAATAATAATCTACAATATAAAAAGATATAAAATGCAACATTAATGGTGACGGATAAACTGTGTATGTGCAACGTTATCCGACGTGCAAACCCTAATCTAATTTATTATAATATATATAATCTGATCCTAATTCTAATTCGTGCAGAATGCGGCACTGTTGAACACGACGTTATCGTAACTATTGTCCCCAACATTGTCTTTCTAGCTATCCACATTTTATTAATAAATAAATGTATGAAGCTACTTCTTTTTTTCGCTTAACAAAGTATAATTTGTGTAGACATATTTGAATTATACATGCGTGGCTTGTATCTAACTGTACGCATTAATGGTACTCACCTTAGATATTTTTTGTTCGATGATTCTTCACAGACCTTGCACGGGCCTTAATACGAAGGTCTAGATCTACATTAATAAAACATAACATCATCGCAACAAAAGTTTTTAACAATGTCTGCCAAGCCCACACATATTTATTATTTTTTCTCCATTTGCTAAGTTGAAACCATCTTTGTAAATAAGGGTGTTACCCATAAATATGATTGATTATTCCCGCAAATGTATAAAATCAACCCTCTACAGTAAAATTACTTTTATATTTGTCAAAAAACCCTTTTACCGTAAAATTCGATTAACGATATTCCTTGCTTATTCACCACTTACACCGGCAGATTTACTTACTTTTTTTACAGTGTATAAAGCAAAGATGCCTTATGTGGGCTGGTGCTGTACGCCCTATTAATACTGCTTCACTCATCATTTCATAATAATAATCAGTTCTGCCTTAATTACTTCTATATAGTGAACTGTAAAATTATACCCTCTAAGTTAGTATAGCTCATCATAATTATAATTTACATATTAGATACCATGACATGTAACTTTCATATACTTTTTTCTTTTCAGTTTATTGAATGGAAAAGGTCGCAAATAAATGTATTCACAGAGTTAACAATGGACACAAGGTATTGAAATCAGGTTTAGTGGCAATACTTCGTATTCCGCTAACAAACTTATTTAAAAAATCAACTTGGATACTGACAAAAAACAACGAAATATGGACCAATAGCAACGTAGTACAGGGACAGGTGGCAACCGTAAGATTCCAGTTTCGTTGTTCATAGTCATTATACTCGACTGACTTGATTCTCGTACAACTCCTAACCGTATATACTGGGCGATTTGAATGAGTGTAAGAGAAACGATAAACGTGTATGTGATGGCGGCGTAGTTCCCGAAAGTTAATTGACTTTCTTTCTGTACTGACAACGGACCGGAGCATAAAGTAGCGTTAGTATCAATATATAAGATATTACAAGGCATAAGATTTTAAAGATTTGTGTATTCACATCGAGAGACTGTGGTGTAATGTATAAAGGTAAAAACTATTTCAGTATTAATGATTATTTTTTTTTGAATACCTACAGGTCGTTTGCTAAAGGAGGAAAACGAAAAAGATTTCTTTGCACTTCTTCTTTATTTTATTTCTCATATGCATAATTTATAAGTTATGTATCCAATGAATTGTAAAAACGTCTTTGTAAACATATGATTGAAAAATTTAACAAGACGCGCAACGAAACGTCGCAAATCAAATAAAGAAGAAAATACTAAAATAATTAACGTCAAGAAAAAGAATAAAAAAAGGTTAGGTCCAGACCTCTCCTTTTTTTATTTTTTTTTTTTTTTTAGTTACAGAGTATACTTGTTTATAACGACTGCAATACGATTTAGGTTCATAAATAAAAACTATGCCGACTAAATCATGTAAGACAATATTCTTTAAGATTAGTTGGTTAGACCACTTTAAAAATTAGATTAATTCGGCCTTTGTTTAATGAAAACTCACTTTTATACAACGAAAATATATTTTATTTATCTTTTGCAATATGGCGCTTGACTTCAGAGATACCTACCAAGATGTATATTTTGCATCGACGTTATCAAGCTTACAATTTATAAACATACTATACCGGGTGACACTCAGAAAAGTATAGTAGAGAGTACTATAATGTTTAGTAAGTTTTAGGTAGAAAGTAAAAAAGAAATGCATGTCTAGAATCAAAAATGAACACGTGTATGTAAGGAAATGAGTATTCTTGAAAACGGAAAGATGTTTTGGAGCTTGACCAACACAAATATTGGTTTAACAAAAATAATTGAACCAAAGCTAGTGTGTTCTATTAAGTTTTAAGGTAAATTGAATATACTCGCTAATGTGTTGAACTAACATATTTTAAATGAACACGTAAATGTGCAACACTTCGTAGATTGTTGGGGAAACATATTCCTTCCTTTCGGGGTAGACATTTGCGAGAATTTTTCTGTTTCAAATAGGCAAGAGTTAATAGTGGAGTTACCAGAACTCATCGTACTGTTGCAAACAAAGAAGTTGTTTTCCAAATAGTAGAAAATATTCCTAGGGTAAGCACCAGAAGCATAATTTCGGCTGTATGAAATGCTAACAGTGAAAAATTAGACAGATCCTCTAAGAACAGCTTCTTCACCAGTTAAATTTCCAAAAAATTCTATTAGAACAGGATTATTTACCCCAAGTACAATATTGCGAGTGATGACCTCACTGGTCCATTTCGATTGCCCAATCGATTGACAGACGAACTCCATCGAAATTTTTTGGAAAATGGACTGAACACTTTATTAGAAAATGTCTCATTGAACATTATTCAAAGAATGTACTGCATGTGTGACAGCGCGTCAGCTCATTTTTATCGAAGAGCAAAGTAATTTTGCTAAGAAGATTTTGAAATAGATGGATTGCTCTTGGGAACCTATACCACGACCAACTCGTAGTCCCAACCTTAATCCCTTTTTTATTTTACATTTTGGGAGAAAAATTAGGTGTACACCGTAGAATCAGATAATGAAGAACAATTATGGAATAGAATTATGCTGATAAATTTTGTTATAATCTAGGCATAATTAAAGATTTCAAAGACAAGGCCATCAAGTTGAACACCTCCTTTACAGCGAAGTACCCTTCATTTTTTTTATTTAATCATTGTTTTTCTTTGTTAGGTACGTTATGTTGTTACTTTTATAGCTCGTGTCGACCAAGTAGCGATCTTTTGTATGATGGGATATTGAAAAGAAATACATTTTCTGAAAAAAAAAAAATCTTTTAATACCCCGTATCTTGGGCATTGGCGTATAAGACCTTTTTTTATTATTTTATGATACTCTATGCATTGTAGTTTTTTTAATGTCACCCTGTATAGGTAATATAACGAGAGATGGCATTTTCATTAGGAAAAAATGTTCCTGCATTTTAATTTCAATTCATAAAGATTTTGTGACAAAATTGAAAAATATACGTACACTAAGATAATAAGGCTTACTTAAAATTCTACGTTTTATTAACCAAATAAAGCAATACACATGTTACACTATGTTCCCTTTCTGAATTAAGTCGAGCCATATGATTTCTGTGTCTGTGTGATTCGAACAGTTTCTTTTCCTCGAATTCAGTGACTAGCGACGGCGCATCTCCCCGTCCCAAACATCGAAATATAGGTGAGCCTGCATACAGAAAAATATATCACCATCACAACTAACATTATAGTGGATAGTAAGAGAAATCCTAGTGAAATATATGACACCTCCGCAAGTTAGTACTTGCTAAAACATATTTATTATAGCAACATTATTGCCGGTTTTGCTAAATTAGCATAGTTAGTAATGTAACAACATATCATAGCAGAATATACGAGGAACATATCGCAAAGATAAACATATTTCTGTTGACATATTTTTATATAGAAGAATTTAAAACGTGAATGGAGTTAGCAGTGCTTACCTATTTTATTATTTCATGCAATACTGTATTTCAATGCTAGCCTTCTTTATATAGTACTATTTAAAATAACGCATCGTCATTAAAGAAATTAAATATAGTAAAGTTTACTAACTAAGATACTTACCAGATATATCCCTTGATACTGTATCCTACTGTACTACAAATTGTCTTTATGATTGTCAGTATAAATGAAACTAAAATATAAAAAACAAATATACGACCACAGTATTTCCTCTCTAAGAATTATTTATAGTTTGTAGCTTTACTACTTATTACTTAAGTATCCAAAGAGCTCAAGCTAAGACAATTAATGTCGGATACCACGGCCTTGGGATCTTGAAAATCCCGTCGTCCTTTACAATCGCCGCTGCATCAGGCAGAAATTAGTACCGTACATTTACTTCAATTACCGACGTTATAATCGATCCGGCGATTTAAAACGAAAAAACATTATTACAAAAAAAAATAAAAGAGTTGTATCAACTAATATAGAACAGAACGTGAGTAAAATAAGTTGTACTTATCTCTGAGTGTCGTAATGAGCTCACCAAAACTGAAACTATTTAGAATATTTTCCGCTATATAAGAGTATTCTGCGGCTACACTTCAATAAATATATAAGCATTTCTCTCCTCATAATTGCGAATTCCCCACTTCCTACACGCCAACACAAATAATTATAAGAAATGGGCATAGAAATATTAAATTACGGGCAGGCAAAAACGTTTTAATAGTATAAGATTGGGGGAGAACAAATGCAAATATTAGTGAAGAGGTACTTTAAAGACTTAAAGTAAGAAAAATTAGAATGTAAAACAAAAATATTAATTCCTAATCCAGAAATTAAATGAAAAATGATTTAGGTAGACTTACATCAAGAATGTTGTTTATATTTAAATAATTATACTGTAGGTATAGCTATTTAAATAAAAATAAATATAAATAGCCATGCCTACATATTAAATTAGCCAGAACAAAACAGTAAAATTAAGATTTGATATAGGACCCCATCAGTGCTGTGGTGAATGAAACTGCTAACGATTCCGCTCGATCTCTTAATCTTTCTAATGATGGCGAACTATCATGGAATATGTATGTAGGGAGTGTAACTTTTTAACGGGGAAAATCGAAAAAGAGACTTGATTCTTTTTTAATTAATTAACCATCAGATACTGGTTTAATTAATTTAAGCGTGGCCGAACATTCGGCTTTGATGACGATGGCCCAGATCGTCCCACTGAGGTGACTACAGACGATATGATCAATAAAGTTCATGATATCGTGTTAGCGGGCCACCAGTGGAGATAGAGGATAGTATCGATATGGTAAACATTTCAATTGAACCTATGCAAAACGTCAACAACAAAAAATTGAACATGAAAAAGTTGTCGGTGAGATGGACGTCCGCTAACGATTATTCTAAAACGGAATCACGTAATAACTTCAAAGCAATGTTTGAACATATTTAAATGCAATACGTGTGAGTTTCTACGACGTTTTGTGACTGCAAATAAGACATCGATACATCACTATACGCTAGAAGCCAAGCTCAGTCGACAAAATTAATTTTCCCCACAAAGGTGGGCCAAAGAAGTGATTTCGTATGGTATATCTTAATTAATTACATGGAGAAGGGAAGGACAATTATGGGACATTATTATGGTAATTTATTGAACCGATTCGACGCCGAACTAAAAAAAAATACTCCCAACAAAGCGAAGAAAAGAATTCTTTACCGTCATGATAACGCCCCCAGTCACTCATCGACAATTGCGACAGCAACACAAGTCCAGTTACGATACATGCTAGTGGTTCATTCATCATATTCTCCAAATTTGGGCCCCTGTGCCTTCTTTCTATTTCCAACTTTAAAAAAATGGCTTGGAGGAAAGCGGTTCACGGTAAATGAAATTTTGAGTTTGACAAATCCTATATTTGGATGGCTTAAAAAAGTTAGATCTTCGCTGAACTAGGTGTACAGAGTTACAAGGAGATTATGTCGAGAAATAAATTTACCGAATGCAAAACAATTGCGCTTTCTTCCTTGACAGAGATATTTATCATATCACGTCGCCCTTATATTTAAGCGGTATTTGCTTTGTTTTCATCTAATAGCGCTAGCAACGAAAGAGCTTCCTCTTCCACTTCAGCCCTAAATTCAAACACTTTTTTTCATCTTTTACGCCAGGTACCTAAAACTGTGATCGCAATCTGTGACCGATGTTTTTGGCTAAGCGATTACTATCGTGATCGCCACCGGCTGCGGCAGTCTCTTCGGCGTTTAATATACTTGCATATATGCATGCTCACGCAATTAAAAAAAAATTAAAAAAGTTTGACAAAGACCAAACTTAAGCTTCCACTTTACCTAGCTTAAATAGTAAAGTAATTGTTAGTAGCAAAAAATTCCATTTTGCCATCACGTACTTATTAATTTAAAACTCACTTCATACTGCAATTACTGTTTAACTTCTAATGCTATCCTATCCAGCTACAGTTATATGCGTACATTTAATTAACAGGATGCTGTAAATTATTTTATCTAGAAATGTCTTCTTCAGATGATATGAATGATGATATGGAATGCACCAACCGCTATTATTCTGTAATAAATCTGTCCAGTCCTTGTTATTCCAATATTCCGTTATTCCACATTGTTAATATACATAATAACACGATGCTGTGCTCTAAACAAAATAAGTTAAGACTCATAATAAAGATGTTTCAATGGAAAATTACAATTTTAAGTAAAATTTGAGTAAACACCGAAATGTTGATTTAGTCATCATGCTGATATGTGGAAATTATGTGTGGAACTGGAATCTTTGCGTTTCTTTGATGAAATTTTCAGTCGTGGTTTGACATAACTGCGGCTAGATTTCAGTAATCTAATCTCTTACTTAGAAGCATGCTGGGTCGTATTCTGGTGAAAAACCGTGATGTTGTCTGCTGACGACCTGGACCTGGACGAATACGTGTCAATGGTCTGGCATGCATTTTCTTCCGTTTTTCCATTTTGCAAATCATGGCACATAAGCCTTCACCATTTTTTAAGTAATATTTCAGAATAAGAATGCGTTGTTGCGTCAAATAGTGATCCATCTTTTATATAAACGAGCTGTTAGTGGTTTTCCTGTCAAAGCACCACGGCAAATACTGCACCAATTTAAAATTTGCCGCTGTTGTTATGGAACGACTTTAACGCTACTTCTTAGGTCCACAACTGTTTGTTTAAACTTGATTCGCTTTCATTTCTTGTACAGAAAATAGAGGAGGAATGTAAGAAAAGCTGTTCATTTTTACTGAGCTTGGAAGTATTTCGACTAAAGAGTGTAAATCGTAAAATTAATGTGTCGATTTGTATATCAATACTAAAGTAAATATACCATCATTAGTACGTAGTACGGTTGTTACACAGTAGCAGACGTATGTAAATGCCCGTTCAAACCGCATTACCATACCTCTTTGTACAACAGGAAGTTTAATTTCAACTTAAAATCGTGAAAAAACTGTTAAAACTGCGTTAGGTGCTAGTTATCACTCTGAAGCGCGCGAGTGTACAAATAGATTGTACATACATTTTGAAATTAGTAAATGTGTGAGAAATTTACAAAAAGTACAATTTGTTGGTTTAGAAGATGTATTAACGAGAGGCATTATATACGATCCTTCTTTGAAAATTTTACCATTTCAAAATATACATCGCGCTAATTCTGTAACAAAATGGCTTATATTATAATCCTCAAAAATAGATCTGCTCCAGTTTATTCGATTCTTATCTTAAATTCAACTTTTAAGTTCCTAATTTTATTTTGAAAAGTGCTAAAGACCAACAAGCTTAGAGTGCTAGAAGCAACACCGTACAAATAGTACGGTAAGATATTATAATTTAATTAAAATACGCACAATACAACACAAATAAGTGAAAACTACGCTACTTTGTTACCCTTAGAAGTTCGAAAGGTGCCATATCAAAGTAATCGAGGTTATATGTATAGAGCCGGGAGCCCCAGGCGATGATTGATATTGAAACAACAATGTCCAGTCGTACAAGAATAGAGAATAAATCTGGATATCCCCATTCTTATAGGACTTAAAATATTTTGGTTTTACACCAGTAACGGTGGGTGATGTAAACGGGAGGGCGTGGACAACGATTCGAGTCCCTCGGGTATTTCCGTTGGATAATACAATGTACACAATGTGCAAGGAACACACGAAGAAATCGAATCCCTGTCCGCACCCTACCGTTTACGTCATCTCACACCACCACTGTTTTATACTGACTTCACTGCTGAATTTAAAGAAATGTTCGAGAAATAGGATCATTTCTTTAAATTCGAGTTCTTTGAATAGTTTTTCTTAACTAAAGCTAGTTTTCTTTGCTTCTCAACAAAAACTATTAGAATAACATATTCAGGCAACTCTTCTAGATGTACCACATTTACATTTTTATAATTACAATACAACATGTAATAAAATACAATTTCACACGTATTTATAATTAGAAAAGAAAACTACGTTAAATCTTCATGTAACAGAATTGAGATTCCAGCTTCAAAGTTACACCCATGCAATCAGTCAACATTAGTTTGCATTGACTTAAGCCATCTGTGACTCATTATGTCTCCTGTCGATTGCAAACTTTAACTTTAGTTACTTACTTATGACACTATACATATACAAAGGAGCTGTTTAAGTTCGCGGAATGGCAGAATATCAAATTTTATCATAATTGGTATTTGAAAGAAAGTGTGAAATATGAAGAAAATCGGGTATCGCGCGGTTATAAAGTTCCTCCGAAAGCAAGGAAAGTCTGTTCAAACCATGCTGAAAGAAATGTTGCTGGCTGCCCAGAATAAGGTGGACTTCGCTATCTTCAATCCTGTAGTCCAGACCTGGCTCCGAGTGATTATTACCTGTTCCAAAAAATGAGAAAAGTACTGCGTGGGAAGAAATTTGCGAGCGATGAAGAAGTAAGCGACGTAGTTTCTGCATATTTTTTAAGCAAAAATAGAATATTTTTTTATGAAGGCATATAAGCTAGTTGAAAGATCTGCATAATGTATTAGGTCTGCAAGTGAATAATACTGAAAAGAAAAAATAATTTTGTCCTTTTTTCTTTTATTTTCCCCTACTCAACGAACTTTAAGATGCGCTTCGTAGTTCCGAAAAAGGTTTTATTTCAAAGAAGAAACAATTTAATTTTAATCCTACTGTAACATATGTCTACGATACACATAATGGGATACTATTTACCCCATAGATATTACACTTCAAATAGCAGAAACAACTTCTTACACATCTAGAGTAACACGGCCTAATACCGTGCCAAGAAAATTATTTTCTTCTTCTTGTTAACACCTAATCTGGTAATATTTTTTTGTAAAAAACGTGCAGCTTGAAGTTCGAAATGTCCGTGGTACATTTTATATTTAAGTTCT
>LR736857.1:13964515-14192764 GCA_902654985.2 Oryctes borbonicus | reverse complement strand
TTTATAATAAAAATGTATACAACGTCCATCGCCTGTTATATGTGGAATTACGTTGTATTTGACCATCTAGTCTGTTTTCGAACTTTATCAAACTTTCCATCGCTCAACGTATTTTCGAACAAAATTGGTGAAATAAAGTTTCCAACCACATGCGAACACATTTCGTCGCCGCATTGAATTAGATTGTTGTTTATGCATGAAATGGGATACAAATTCAACTATTCGACAATAAACTTCGCCTGAAGTCGTGGAAAGAGAGAGAATTTGCGCGTCGTCCTATTGACAAAACGGATGAGTGCCGCAGTCATCAATTCAAGAAAACAACTCTCCATAATTTACAGACATTTTGCAAACTTAGCCGACACTATTTGAAATATCACGGCTGCGGAAAGTTTGAATAATTAAGACTTAATTATGGTAAACCCGTAATGGCACGTGAAATTTCACCAATGCGCTTGTTTACTCGTTTTATATATTTCTTTTTAGCCCATTACATTCAACGCCGTAATTTTACCTATTTGCTTCGGCGTCTACATTTCGTAATATAATTGGACAGACTTGCAATTAAAAGCGGATGAAACACGAAGCATTTTTTAATAAAGTTCCCAATTTTATGTCGCAGGCTTCATATTTAAAACCCATTCAATGCAAAGATCATCATCGCTTGTTACAGCTGTAGCGTAGGAACCGGTTGTACAATTTAAAACTTTACGACTGCTGAAAAGTAATATATATGTATGTATGCATATTTTTCAATTTTCAAGTACCTAAATTTTCTATATACTGAGTATTCTAACATTTTACTACGTTGCAATAGGAAATATTAATATTCATCATATATCACAATCATCATATCATATATGACAAATTATAACTAACAAGAGATCATTCGCAGTAAAATTTCGCTTTATTACTATATTTCATTTAAATGTACTTTATATGGTTGCTGATGGTAGAATTAGTATTATACATGAAATATGTATCTAGAATAAGCGATTGAAATTTATATTGATACTACATCTATAGCTCCAATCTTTCGCCAACGTATAAGAAGTACTTGTCGTTTTGATATTAGTGAAAAATTAATGAAATGTTACCAACCAGAGGAAATAGAGACTCAAGCATCGATTATATAAACGTGTTGCCTCAATGTTTGATAGTACCCGCATTTCTGTCGTATCCGAGCTATTAAATCAGACACTAGCAAAGAGTGATTTTCTGTCAATATTTGTAATTATTATGGCAAAAAGTTAAACCAAGGAGACAGAAACTATGATTTTGTATCCCTTAGGAATCTCGTAAACTGTAATTGCTCAAATGTTAAAATATCCACGCCGTACTGTCTGGTTAGCCATAAAAAGGTATAAGAAGATCCTATAAAAATAAGCCAGGAAGCGTCCCAAAATAACAAGAGCCACAGAGAACCATCTATCAGAGAGACTTTCTCTTCAGGGTACAAAAGGTGACAACAAGACACAAACGTTGGATCATTGAAAACTGTAAAAGGGTGTCGCGATCCGACGTAACGCGTATAGAAATATAATAATATTAAAAATATACAAAATAGAATGCATCCATAGTTCCCTTTTTAGCTTTTTGGAACACCTGAAGGTACTTTTGTGTGTCGGAAAACAAGGCAACCGCCTGACTCGGCCTTCATAATGTAGAGTATGGAATCATATTGGGAATTTAGAAACGATAAGAAATTGTTTAATGATTTGTACCCATAAGGTTAAATTACAAGGTATCACCAACGTTCCCATAGCAACATTTTGATTTATGTTTGTAAGAAGTTGTAAGATGATGGGACTTGTTCGAATGCTTCCATAGAGATATTAGAGACGACAGAAGAGAAAGGAGATCCGATAGCTGCACCCGAAAGGAGGCTGGAAATAAGCAAACGAAAAACAAGTTTCGACCAAGTCAACCAGATCACCTAGTTGCTTATTAGAATTGAGGAACTCTGTTATAATGGCCTTTGTGTCCGGTGTAGGAACTTGATCAGTCGTTTGATGAAATGTAAATTTCGGAAAGATTCGCTGAGTCCAGCGCAAGATTTTAGGTTACGAAAGTGTTTGGATGGTTTGTAGGTAGGAGTATTGATAGTGTCAACAATAGCACGTAAGATCATATAAGGATATTATGAATTTTAGGGAGACCATTTTGAAAAATCTGGGAAGAAGTGAAATCTAGGTATCGATAGAAATAGACGACGTTTTACTGTAGTTAATGATGGAGCGCAAAATTCGAGAAGTAGGATCACATTTAAGAAGTTGATAGGGCCGTCAAGTAGTAAGGAAATAATTTTTTGCTCATACTCTTCACTATCCAAGCTCAGCGTACCATTTACCTTATCAACTTTTAGTAAGGTCGAATTTCAGAATAACTGACTTCGGAAGGTTAGATTTCCAAGGTTTGGCACGTGCGAATTGAATTAGCGATTTCGGATCTAAGATCGAGAAGAGCGGACTCTAAGCCATTTTGCAATTTACAACTTCCTTTAAATTGCCGAGAGTGTCTAAATGACACATCCGGATCTACGACCGCGACAATTATCTTCCAAGTAGATTTTCTCAAATTTAAGATATTACACACGTTGAAACTACATTTTGTTTTCCTAGTTACCATCGTCATAAATCACCCCTATTTTATAAAACGTTCCCGGCCAAACTTCATTTTAAAGCATCTTTTGAAATCAACCTAAAAATTTTTTTTTTTAATTCTCATGATAAACAGTAGAGATCAGCTTAAATTTGAAAATACAACGACCATAATCCCCTCTACAACGACATTTAGGAAGCGAAAAAATATCGCAATGGAGTATCAACTGTAACGTAATATGTTAAAACCCTATTTTGTTATTAAATGTTATGGTTGAATTCTATATAAAGAATGTTCTAAAGACAAGTGTTATATAAGGAGAAGTTGTAATTTTAAGATGTTGAGATTAAAAGGAACAGATAGAAAATACCTTCTGTAAGTGCTCGATTAAAAATAATAATCGACTTATTAAAGCATTTTTAGGACAATCTATTTGCTATTACTATTATGTTTATTCGAATGTTTTGGTCATAAAGAAAGTAAATGCTGAAAGATGTTTCACCATTACAAGAACTACGTCCTCAACAAGCTAGAATAAACAGCTCTATGTGGCGGATTTAAAAAATTCCTACTTCTTCCTCCTAGCAATATTACAGTCAAACCTTATTATTAATTACTTGACGTATTTTTCATTTTGTTTTCCTCAGTTAGTGGTAGAAAATCAGTCACCTTATTACGATAATATAAAAGTGGTATCAGTTCAAACTGCTTGTTTATTACACTGGTCTCTACCTGCAATTATATTTTATTATCATTAATAATACGTAAAGTATCGCAAAAGCCTTAGCGTAAAACCCGAAAGAAACATTCGACGTGCTCATCGTAGTACACGCAAGATTATCACATTGTAACTAAACACAAAACGGTTTTTTTATGCTAGGTTCGCAGTGAAATCGTTTAAGCGTTAATTCGAATGAAAAGTTTTATTTTGTGGACAATAACGTTTTAAAACATAAATGCAAACAAAAACGAACACGAAAGATCAAAGCCGCTTAACAGGTATGTATGTATAGTTTTATAACTGAAAATGGGCATGTGAAATCTGTTTCAGAACATAAACAACATAAGCAACAAGCGCGCGTTGTTTTTAATAATGAAAACAATAATAACCTAAAATATTTTATAGTCGAAATATTCATACATTAAACCCAATCGACCTTTATCACGTCCCGCGTAACAGTATTTAAATCAGACAAACAGAATCATTTTATATACACCAAGTGTGTACCTAAGTGTTTGTCATAAAAAATTAACAAGTACTCTTTTATATCTGTTTTAACTGTTGATCGCCATACTTCTAATTTATCTAACCGTCTATTAGATGTTTTAATACAGTGGTTCTCTGAAAACAAGCTGTCGCTTAGTTTAGAAAAAACAAAGTACATGATATTTCACACAAGACAGAGACAAGTGAATTTTGGAAACTTGGTAATGGATGGTACCCGACTGCAGCAGTCTTATGCATCTAAGTTTCTAGGTATTATATTCGAAGCTAACCTCGGCTGGACGAACCATTGTCAAAAGATCATTATATATCGAGCCAATGCTATGTTTTTCGTTATATACGATCACAGATTTCACCACCTTGCCTCAGATCACTGCATTTTGCTAAAATTCAGTCACGACTTCAATATGGACTACTGCTATGGGGTTCTTCGGCAGCTGCGAAGGAAGTGTTTGTAGCGCAGAAGGCGGTAATTCGTAGTATGGTGGGTGCTCACTACACTGATTCCTGTAAACCACCGTTTAAGCATTTTAACATTCTGCCGCTTCCGTGCCTTTACATATTTGAAGTGTGTTGTCATATTTTCCAACATCAGGAGCAGTGTATCAAAAATGCAGACATACACAATTACGCTACGCGAGCCAGAAATAATTTGCATGTTACTGATAGACTGCTGAGTATAACTCGATCGGGCCTAAACATCTTTAAACACTCTTTCATAAAAATCTCTAAACACTCTTTCATTTTAAAACCAACCTGAAAAGATTTGTATTAGAGTCCTTATTTTATTCCATTGATGAATATTTGCGTACATAGGTTGGTTATATAGTTGTAAATATTGATTTTTTTTTCCTCTTTTTTGTTTTCTTTATCTTCGTTTTTCTTGACTTGTTATATACACATTTGTGTCAAGTAATGAAATAAACATTGTTATTATTATTATTATATAGAGTCTGCCCCAACGTTGTGGAATTGTAAAATTGCATCCATTATGTAAATAGTGGGAAGCTAAAATCTTCTGATGCTACAATACGCCTTATATCGAGTATCTTTCAAAAGTATTAGCGAATACATAGACTGGTCAAACCAGGTACGTACTTGTTCTTTTAAATGGAACGTCCTATATTTTATTACATTTTTGATGTCCCCATCTAAGAATAAACCAATATGAAACATGTTTAATATGTGTTTCTTACAGATTTCCAGATATTTATAATTTTGTTCTCAATTGCCTAAATGTGAATGTATCTATTTCATTCAAGCAATCCGAAACGCAAATGCATTTTAGCGAAAATTTGCCCAAATACTTGGTTTTATCTAGACCATATATCCACTGTCTAACATCTTTGTGTAACATTGTATATCTCTAATATTAAACGCAAGTAGTGCATTTGGATATTACATCCAAGGATCCAAGGTTCAATTATCCCCAAAATCCAATCCAATTACAATCTACGCGACGTGGCTCCTTAAAATTGACCGATTTTGTGAATACTCGAGTTCTTTCGTTAGTAGGTTCTCAGATTGCTCTGCACGATGTCTACGTCGTCAGCTGCCAGGAGTAGTTCTAAGAACTTTGTCCAGTAACTGGAAGTGTTTCCAGTTACTGGAGAGCGGTTCATACAGGCTGGCAATAAATGACGTAAGCATGAATATAAGCAAAACACGAAATCGAAAAAAATCAATAACATGTCACACTATGAACAAACTAAATAACCTTTACTGTAATTTCTATTTATTTATCTACAAATTCACATTGGTTTATATCTAGATGGAGAAACCAAATACGTAATACTATACAGGTGTTTTGGTTGGCTGCTTATCGATGACTCTGAATATGCGGAAATATTTTTGAAAGGTTTTATAATTATCAGGAAATCCTAATCTGCTCCTACCAATTACAAAATAGGCATCTCAGAAAAGTGACCCACTCTGTATATTAAATATACAGAAAGGGAGCATTTTCTCTATAGCCCCTTTTACGCTCTACATGATATTGGCCTTTGCGGTAACTGTTTTTCACGTTTTCGCATGACAGTAAATTGTAATTTTCTTTTTTCACGGTACATGGTTGCCCTCTGACGGGTACGTTATTTATTTTGCAGTCATTAATCAAACCTAATACCCAAAGAAAGTAATTCAAAGCAAATAGAGGATACGCCACACTGGCAATGAAGTTAAATTCGTCCAAAATAATTATAACAGCGGCCTGCGAAAACTATTTATGTTAAAGCTGCTGCCGTTTTATTAACAAACAAAGAAAGCGCTACCGAAAGAAAATTCTCATGTTGGTTGATATTCTTCGCTCTATCATACAAGATTGGTCGCATAACTATTCTTGAAGGGAGTTTTTCTATAATACTTTGCCGCAAGATAAATTACGTTTTTAGATAGCGTGTGTAAAATACCTATGTGCGTGTATTTCATGGGTCGAGCTTTTTTTTCTTAAGCAATTCGGACCGACAAGCTAGAGGTTTTCGTGTTTGAAGATCATCTTGTTTATTTTTCTATTGTCGCCATATTAGAACTAACTACCATATATTCACTGCATGTACACGAATTTCCCTCCTCTCTTTATCATTATACGATCTAGCTGAGGTAAGAATATGTTCCCAATATTCTGAAACAAAGCATGTGTTTAAAGTTAATCCAATAGCTATTTGGTTTTTAAACGCACGGAGTTTTCCGGGTTATTGTTCTTGCCACTCCTGTGACTACATAAGAGAATAGTTTAATTGTTAGCGTTTCATATTTCTTTGTGCAGAATACGAACTTATATAGGTTTCTTTGTAATACATACTAATACTAATCGAAAAGTGTGGCTTATTAGTCATCTGCTCTGGAGCGGACCTGATGCCTAGGTGACATCTGCCTGGGTTAACATTATCATTCTGCTTCCATGAAATTGCAAATCGTATTGATTTGGTAACTTTCGTTCCGAAGTTATGCAAATATTAACTTCCTTCTACTTTTTTTCTCTTAACAATCTATCAATCACATTTCCTCATCTATTTTCTGTGTACATCCCATCAACTTTAACTAACCCTAATTATGAATCATTTACAGAAGTGTTTAAAATATTGTCAATATTTAATGTTGTTGTAACCGGGGATTTTAATGATCTACATTTTTTGGGCTTAATTTAAACGATTATAAGTGGCAATCAGTTACACATTTTATTGAATTTAACGACTTAAAATGTTCTTAAATTACTGGATTTAATATTAGCTGATCTACAAGTAACAGTATGTAACGATGATATACCTTTAGTTTATCGAGGAACTTAATCACCATAAGCGTTCATTTGCACATTTCACGTGGCGTTAACTTTCCCGATCATCCTTGTGTTAAGCTACTCTGCACTTGGTGAAGTTGATCGGTCATTCCTGTTATCTATTTATGTACTTGTACCAAGCTTTATAAACGATTGTATAACATAGACATGTATGTACTAAAATTTATACATGGGCGTAAACATTATGCACCTTAGTTTAGCACGGAAATTGCTTAAAACATACAACACAACAAAACAAGAACAAATATCAAAAAGAATCTAAATTAACTGGAAATCCCAATTATGTTTTCTATAAGATACAAACAACACAAATCGCTTTTAAAAACACAAATAAGAAAAGCCTCTTTTTTGGGAGTTTATCCAGAGTAAACGCGGTTTCTCTAGAAATACAATGTCCTTAAAATATGATGACGCTTTTTTGGGTTCTCCACAGACAATTATCGATCGCTTCGGTTAGTATTTCAGTAGTTTTACTGAAACAGACAGCGGTAACTATAACGCTACGTTCCAACACTACATTAATTCAGGACTAAATAGAAATTTGAATCCGATTGTGACGGCTTCTTAGGTACCCTCCAGAGCTTGATTTTCAATCTCCCCCTGAAAACGTCATTTCTTTTTACTAGCTATCAATTTCGAACTTTTTCTTAATCAGCTTATCATGAATACCAACGTTAATGGTTTTATTAATCTTTATAAGAGGGTGCGCTACGCAGCCAACTTCGAAGCATTTTGGGGAAATAATACGACAGATAAAAATTGCTTGATGTGTTCAAATACGCATGGTTGCAAACGGAATAATTATTATCTGGAACATATTCTTGTACGTTTACAATATTACATGTTTGCCTTATTTCTGCACCATTCGCTATGTATAAGTTGAATAAGAATAAGGTGCCACTCCAAAAATAACAATATGGTAGAAAAAATCCATACGTTTCTAATTTTTCTGTACAAAAAGACTTTATTTCATAAGCATTAAACTAACTATATGAAATGGACCTGAAATTGTCCCGAAGCTCAACCTATGGCATGACGTCTTCATTACAACATTTTTCAAGTTTGGAAAAAGAAAAAAGACTTTACCTGGCGAGTCCCAAAAAATGATTACCATAACATTTCCGGTTGATGGAATCGTCCTCGTCTCTTTCGGTACATATTCACCGGGAGAACCTAACTGACCTTTGGCTTCTGGCGCGTAGTGATATGTGATCAATGCCGCAGAATCTGACTCGTATTGCCTTTAAACATTCCAAACATTGTTACCAGACGTGACATCCATCGCCGATAACTTTCTGATACTCAATTTTTCGTAAAGGATGTTTTGCACACGTTCAATTGAGATGTTCACCATATTAGCAATCTCTTTAATCTTCACCCGGGGCGGTTTGCTAATTCGACATCCTGAAGTTTATTGACCATATGATCTAATAACCTCATTAGGATGATCTGGACCCTCCTCACCGCCCAAATTCATTAAACCAGCATCGGATGGTAGTCGTCAAATGTGCACGGTTCTTATGAACTACATCAAACATCTCTTTGATTACTGCTCTACACACGTTTTCCCCTACAAGAAAAGAAATCGAATAAATGACCAGTATTGCTCTTTTCCGTGATACCACAAATACATAAACTTGCTCACTTTTAACAGCTCTCAAACACTACGCGATGAATCTCTTCGAAATTTTTACAGACGTCAACGTTAGTTCTCACAGCCGGTAATATAAGGATACTTCTCATACCAACATTGTATTTGTTCTCAAATGCATCGTTTTTAAGAAACACAACCATGTCAAGTTAAATAATTCGCTTTTAATATTTTAACACATTAATTGTCTTGAAGCCAACGCATATTTTATGTCACTTTTTAGATGTACGATTTTTTCATCTTCTAGTTGTAGTTTTGGGGATTATTATGGACAAAATTTTATTTCTAAATGTACAAAACACGATCACCTATATATTATTTTTAACGAAACATGAATATGTATCGTGGAAAGGCATTTGCTAACAATACTTCTGCAGTAAATGCATTCATCTTCATCTATTTGCATAACACTGCGCTTACGAAGGGAATAAAAGCTTCACTGACAGATCATTGATCCATTAAGTAGTTTACTGCACGATGCATTTACGTGCAAAATGGAACGTTATTAAAACATATATTCAGCAAGGTATCCGGGGAGTACTTAAAGGAGTTATAACAATAAATCAACGATTGGATCGTTATTTTCTATGCGACCTCTGCATCTTAGTTTAACAATATCGAATACCAAAACAAAAATATGTAAATATAAATGAGAGCATGAAATTATGCATAAATATTAGTATCTACTATAAATCTAGGGCTTGAAATTATGATAGTTAATATAAGTAATTTTGTCATTGTCTTACGTGTGGCCATAGATTATTGATTTATGTTATTATTGTTTATTTATATCTGACACCTTACTTAGTTGACATGAATCGATCAATTTGCTACTTTGTCATACAATAATGAAAATTTATATAGTATGTCAACAATAATCACGTAAAAGCTTTGTCTCTCCTTAAAAAGTTGCTACTACATACAAGTAAACTTCAAATTGTAACGTTACATCCGTATACCGTATAATTAACATGTTGCTTTGTGTATGTAATTCTGGTACAACTGTCTTTATTTTGTTTTCCCAATAGTTCACATAGCGGAAACATAACAACAAATTTCACTATTGTGGAAATATAACGTGCGGCGCTTGTTTCTCGTTCGTTTTAATACACAAATACAAGAATGTAAATAAAGATCAATTACACTACTATCTTTTAAATTTTCTTTTTTAACAACAAAAAGTTAATTTCAAAAGAATGCTGCTGTTATTCAGTAGTTTCGGATTTTATTTTCTCCATTTTCATTCTTGTCTGAAAAGTATGTTCGTTAGGATCCGCATGTAAATGCTTAACACAAATACTCCAAGTTATTTTAAGAACAATGGCAGTATTTCGAAACAATGAAAATAAATAACATTCCTTGAACATTTTTCGCACGTATCTTTAAGGCTAAAGGATATAGTTTACATAGTCCCTAGAGAGTAACGTAATTTTCATATTTGGTAATAATTGTGCATTTTTTGTATTTAAAGTCGATGCATAAAACGTTAGTAAAAGAAAGAAGGCAAATAATTATTGAGGCATTTGTTTTGATCTGGGAATAAGAACACCTGGTATACTTTAAGGAGGAAGAGATGTTTGTATTCTGGCATTACCAATAAAATAAATAAAATAAAATAAATACTGTAAAAATTTGGCAAATAGAACAGCCAACTATGAATTTGCACTGCCAACCTGCAGCAAACTTTCTTAGAAAATATAGAAAAACTACTAAGCCCGATCATATTCCTTTGTAATGCAATGAGCTACATCCTCTTATGCAACTTTCCCTGTAATATGATTTTTTTACTCACTATTACCGTAAGATATTAATATTAAGTAACTATTTTTTTTGTCTAAAAGTTTACCTACTACTATTTACGCGATTTTTCTAAAATATATTTTTTTTTCCACTAATTACAAATAGGTAAACATTGTGTACTATACGAACCAGTGACGAACTCGAGCCAAATAAGAATAACTCGCTTCCAAAAATTATTTCTACATCGCTTGGCTTTTGGATTTCAGATATGCCACAACAGATACCGGATTCGAATTTAACACAATTCGTCAACAAGTTAAGTTAAGTTTATATGTCGCATGTGTTATCGAGAGAGCCGGCACTTTAATTATGGATCGTTTTATGACCGAAGAACGTGTTAGAATTGTGCAATCTTCCAACAAAGATAATTCGTTAACTTTGATTTATTTTTGGTTATAATCATGTGCCAAGTAAGAACACAATTCGCAACCTTATTTAAAAATTCGAGTTTTCCGGAACGGTTGTTCCCGGTACGTCCACACAGTGCTCAATCCAATGAAAATGTCGCGAGAGTACGTCGAAAATCCTAAAACCACAGTTCATCATCAGTTTTAACCAAACATTTAGCCTTGTACGCATTTAAAATTCAATTATCTCAAAACTTAAAGCTCCTAGACCATGGGTATCGTACGTTAGTTTTAAATAATGTTATCTTAGAGGAAGTTACAAATAATGCGGAATCTTTGCCGGCGAATCTCATTTTCACCTCAGAGTTACGTGAACAAATAAAATTGGAGGATTTGAAGTAGTAACAAACATTTGACAGACTGAAAACAATATATCCCAATATATCCCCTTGAAGTAATCGCATAGTGTGCATTCAACAATATGGCGCCACGTGCTATACGACAAGGAAAACTTTGAACTTGTTAGAAATACGTCTTCCTGGTCGCATCAAGATCATACGATCTTACCCCCTTAGACGTTTCCTTGGTAGGTTTCCTCAAGGAGAAAGTTTGCCCTAACAATCCTCGAACGATTAATCACCTAAAGCAAAACATTCGCTGAGTATTGATGGGCGGTTGGGCGGTAAATGTGCCCAAATGTCATTGCCAATTATGTGCTATGAATGGTCATCTGTGAAAATAGCCGAGACATTTAGAGGATATTATTTTTAAAGCATAAGTTCCATCTCTCTATTTTTTGATGTATGCTATTTTTCTAAAATTGTTGGTTTTATTTAAAAAGCTTATCTCGAAATTCCTATTGAGACACTCTTTACATGTTGTAGAGGGTAATATTTATTTCAGATCAGCTTTACTAGGCTGGAAGCAGGTGAAAATGCATTAGTAAATACTTGCAACCAAGATCCTAATAACTTTTGCGGCTCTCCGCTAACTCCACTCCGAAATCGTATGACGTGCGCAGCGACAACTTCTATTATTTCGAAGTTGCATTGATCTTAGGGCAATACCTTAGTACCCTGCTTGAGAACACCTGGCAGGCTATTGCCAGAAGTTAGAGTTTGCAAAATATGAAATTGTGTTACAAAGAACCAAGTTTGGTTATTTATTTGATCTCTGCACTAATTTCTAAAAAAAAAGAAAAAGTGCTGACTACATCAACCAAAAAATACGTAATTCAGTATTAAAATCCTCTTTATCTATTTTCCTAAAAGTAAATCTTTCATTGATGTGCTTCAATGGCAACATATGTTCTGTAGTAACTAATAACTACGGGATCGCAGCGGGGGAATCGTCCGTGTGTTTGCTACGTATATTGTTTAGTAGTCAACGGCTAGCGTGGTTGCAACGTTCCGCTCATCCCTGACAACTGCTACGACATTCAAAGATTAGAGTTGCATAGTCGCAAGAGTAAAAGTTGTCCGCCTTCATCGGACCTGAGTTACAAGTATGGTACGGTGCCTTATGTCAAAAGTTTATGTGGAACCATGGAAAGACAATACAAGTCGATTTCTTTTCTTGGGGTGGATGAGAAAATGTCTGCAGAAATCAAATCAAGTTGCATGTGATTTATAAGGACCATGCACATTTGATGAAGAGCGGTCAAATCGTCCGATGGAGGTAACTGGGAATATATGATATATGATCAATAAACTGTATGATATCATGAAGACTAGAGAGTTTGCTAATATGAGAAACATATCAATGCGTACAAAACAGCAAGATGAGTGCCACGTCGGCTGACAATTGATTAAAAACGGAATCGCATAACTTCAAAGCAATGTTTCTTACTCACCATATTCAACAAATTTGGCCCACTGTGATTTCTTTCTTTTCCCAAACTTGAAAGAATAACTTGGCAGAAAGCGGTTCATGCGAAATGAAGAGCTCATTGGCGAAGCAGAGGCCTATTTTGCAGAGGGTGGCTTAAAAAAGTTAAAACATCGCTAGACTGAGTACTTAAAGCTATAAGATTATGAGAAATAAATTTACTACAAGCAAAACAATTGCGTTGTCTTCCTTAACAGAGCTATTCATCGTATTATCCTCGTATGAGCATTGTGTGCTACACTATACACATACACCTAACCCACTTCTTACGAAGTCAACTCCTATCTTACTTGCTTTAATTTATCAAAGCATTTTGATTTATCCTGTTGACAGCTTAGACACTAAAAACCAACAAGGTCGTGTCAGCTGGAAATTCTCAGAGGCGTGCTGAGCCGCACTACACTCCTATGAACACATAAGAACCGCTTAAAGTAATTACTTTAATTAATTCTTTGCATAAGGCTCTCGTCAATCTCTATGAACTTAAACCTTAACACTTTCTAGTTATATGAAAACCTATCAAGCCCAAAATGATGGGCATTAAAGCTCTTATTAATTCCTTTACTATCAGGAAGTGTATGTACAGCGATGAAGGAACATTTACGAAGGAAATATAATTAAATTATGTTAGATTTCAACCATAAATGTCCGTTTACAATACATTCACCGCATTAACTGGTAACCAAATATATACGTGTGTCAAAGTACACACTAACGTCTAATTGATGCCGCCAATGGGAAATAGGAAATAGTGTCACTCCTTAAGTGTTTTGAAATATCGTCAAGGATGAAGCGAAATATTTTTTGGGGCATTTTGTTCATCTTTTTAGTGAATTAGAACACGGGCGGAAACTATTCTAGATGTTGTCCTTTAAAATAACTAATATTTCGAATTACCTTTTTTCGTTAAAAGATCTAATTGTTTGCAAGTAACGGCCAACTATTTTGCTCTTTACGTTTGACAAGTATTATTTTTTATTTCTGATAGAAGAATTGTATCAGTTATCAGCTGCAGCCAAACACTAAAAGAAAATTGTTTCGCCCTTGTCAACCCAGATCTATAAGTACTTTAAGGCATAGGGCTTTTATTCCCCGATTTGACTTTTGCGCATAGCCTGAGTGAGAAGATAACAGAATGTTTCCAAATTAAATTTTATGGTCAGATGAAGCCACTTTCACGTCAAACAGTACCATGTATTCTCAGAACTGCAAGTGGGGGAGCCAAGAAAAGCCTAATTTCATTATAGAGTGTAGGGACCAATGTTCATGTCTGATGAGGTATTGCAAATAAGAAAATAATTGATCCATTTTCCTTTAGCGGGAACCTCAACTCTCAGAGTTGAGTCCAATTGCTGTAGGAGAGTCCAGTCCCTGTTGAGTGAACTTGGTGACTTATTATATAAAATGCCTCTAACGTATGATGAACATTCGACGGTAAGTGAATTAGATTTAGATTAGATTAGATTTTCCCTGTTGGGTTATTTGAAATTCAAGATTTATCAGGAATGGCCCTTCCACGATCAAGACTATCTTGAAGACGTTATTACCGAACATGCGACATCAGTTCCCAAATGTTTCATCATTAACGGTAGTGATATTTCGCAGAGAAATATTATCTGCAGGGAAGGAGACGCACAGTACACTAAAATGTGATAACTGATTTAATAATGTTATAAGTTTTGTTTATTTTTTCTTCACAATGTTGAAACATAAACCAATTTCTCTACAACACTATCACTTATTCCTTGATAAGTTTGAATACTTGCAAATAACTCAATCCTTTAACGAAGAAAGGTTGATTTCAAATGTTATTTATCTTAAAGTGCAATTTCTATTTCCACTCATCTCCTAATTCACTGACCAGATGAACAAAGTACACCAAAAACACCTAAATTTCAATAATTCTTGATAACAACTCAAAACACTAAGGAGTGCCACTAATTCCCGTTCGATTAGCTATTCAATTACGAATACTTTAAACAGATTAGATAAAAATATGACAAGAGGCTGCGATTTCAGATTTGATATAGCTCTTAATTCTAAACAACTTTTCTTAATAGTTCTTAATAATTCTTATCCTTCTTTTGTAATTTACCATTGAGCCTTTTTCAATTCTAAATACCCAGCCTGTACACGGTAAAACGTTTAATGGGTGTCAAATTGGTTTGAGAAGATGCTCAAACTTTCTACATTACTACAGTTTTATAAGTCACATTCTAGCAAAATGTATAAAATTACTTAAGTTGGTTTCCGTAGTAACTAGGATATCCTGTGATATCGATAGCTAATTATCAAAATAACGCCTTACCTGGTACTGAATTGAATCTATATTCATATATCCTAGTCTCATTCAAAATATTTAAAGAAATACAAGTTACGAATGCAGTGCTATAGACAATCCATAAATTCTAAATCGTATTCTGACTGGAATAAAGTACAAACTAAAGTTAGATGCAAACATATTAAAACTTCCAAGTTTGCACAGAACTTACGCTATACGGTAGAAACTTTTTTAATCTATAATAAATTTTCATTTGCGTACAAAAATTCGTTGAAACGTATCCTAACTGACCTCATTCAAACCCAACCAATTGTGTAAATAAAAATAGCTGAGGCAGAGATAATGTGAATTTCATTAATTTTCCGTTGATCTTTAATATAATAAAATTGTGTACGTCGTATCAAGAAAAGACGAAAAACATTTTACATTTCTCATAAAATTGTAACAAGCGACTTGGTAAGAAATGTTACGAACATATAAGTAACAACAAATCTTCTTCTCGCAATCTTTTTGTGTTCTTATTAGTTTTTATTTATCTCAAAAAGACCATTGGCAAAAATTGATTGCCATTTGTATGGATTTGAAATATACTATGAAGTGCGTACAATCCAAATGATTTTTTGTAACAATACATTAGACTATTTAAAATTATTTAACTTTGAAGCGTTTCTATTGTTTTCTGTGTTGTTTTGAATCAACGGTAACATTTACGGTGAGCCGTACCTTTACGTTCTACCATCTCCCGTTCTCTCTAATGCTTCCTTACGTGATCTCTGCATGCTCCATCAGCTGCTTTTTCTGTATATTACCTTAGTTTTACTAGGACCTAGCATTATCTCTGATGTTATTGAAATTCATCTACACACATAAGTTCGTCCATCTTTTTCTGTTCTGTTCTTCCGGTCTCTTGGAATTTCCCAGACATTTATACATCAAATCAGTTCTATCTTCATGTAAAATACCTATTATTATATTGGCTTGGAGTATATCAATTCTCAGGCAAACTTGATTTGCTAGCTACGTATCCAACAAAGAAGGGAAGCCATCATGTACGAATACATCTCAGGACAAACGGTACTACCTAATATCTCCAACCGATATATACTAGAATTGCAACGATGCAGTGACCAACATTTTATATATATGCGAAATGGTAAAAAGCGGTTTATTCTGCATAAACGGTGATTAATAATGTTACTATTGACCAATTAGTAAGAGCGGCTAGTGAATCAAACCCTACATCCAAGATATTATTGCCCCTTTTCACGCTATTAGAGCACGAAAACGTGACACATGGGAAAATCGATATAGCATGACTTACGAAGAAAACGCACGAAATATTATTTGTTAAAAACAGTAATTAGGTCCCCATGTTGATATGTTGAACTAATCGACTACGAGACCAAATTTTCATTCATAAATATTTGTGACCGATTTAAATAAAATAAAGATTCAAAAAATACTAGGATGTTTGCAATGAAGCAAACGGTGCCAACCATACCGTGCTAGGATGTAAAAGGTATAAATAGAGTATTGGTAGTTGCACTATAAGCTTGCGTAGAGCTTGTTTTGTTTGTAGTTTTACCTTTGAACGTCGACTATATTCTGCAAGGAAAAATATACCAATCCGCAGCTAGACAAGCTTCTTAGCCCTTAAGTAACATGGATCCAACATGATATAGCTTGGTTATGTAATAAAATATACGCAAATCCATCACAGCAATTTAAGATCATCTTTACCATATGCGGCCAATTGTGTAGCAAATTTTGAACCTGAAACATTTATTTCTTAATATATACTGTAAGAAAAGACTCGCACCATGACCAGACGTAGTTATATTCTATAACATCACTAAGATTAATGTTTGGTGTGTAGGTGTGATTTTCCAAGACAGTTCCAAGACAGCATGTAAAGCATGTAAAGATGTGGTCAGAGGTTGCTGGAACGTATAAAGTTGTGTACATGTTATACATCTCACAGCCATCGGTCGTAATGTAATTCACCGTTGCTCCAGTAACGGAAGCGTTCGCCGAAAGTGTGAGATAGTTTGCGCTTAGTCCGACAAAAGGAAATCTCTCAGTTGGGTTTTGTACATTCTATTGACCCTGGACGACGTAGTGGAAAAATTGTGTTGAACAATGGCTGGACTTTCAGAAAGCAACTGGTCGGACGCTGAGGAGTAATTATTGGGAAGACCAACAACACATTGTTCGTTTACAAAGAAGATCTCGTCTTTCTTCCCTGCAATTGAGAAATTGTTTAGCATGGTATAATTGCTTCCTTGAAGCTTTCGGAAGAGTTTTGCTTTTCGAACTAGTTGAGCAACGAAGAGTCGAAACTCGAAATATTATATAATATTTCATTGTATAAATCATTAACTTTAAATATTTCCATATATTTCCAAATCTTGTACCAATGGATGTTGTGTTAAACCTGCAAATTTCAGCTGATTCTAGATATTCGTTACTAGAATTTGGAGAACTTCCTAAGCAACAGTTACATGTAGTATTAAAATCAGATATTCGTGTAACTCTTCTATTGTTAGTAGAACTAAGCATGGTTGGTACACCATTACCATTATTATTCCTCGTATTTCTGTTTGTAGAATTATATCTTACTACACTTGTTGTTGGTTCTAATATTTGTCCTATTTTGCAATCTGTGGATATTGTTGTACGCAAGAATATGGAAATTCGAGTTTATATTCTGCTTTCTGATGTGGTACACGGTTTGTTTATTATCTTGTTGAATACATAAATGCATACGCTACATTATATTTATTATAAGGACACTAAGCAAAAATTGAAGAGCCGAAGCTTTCACACAGAACTTGGTCTTAAATCAGCAGAACAGCTAATTGTAGAGCATCTTCTTGTTCTTAAGCACACCAATACTCCAAAACTTCTCATATATCGAAACACCGGAAGTAGAGCCAAACACTTCAAATAAAAGAAAAACAGAACATGTCTGAAGTGAAGTCATCATTCGATGTTTTTGTCTACTGAATACCTAGCTAGTAGCTCTAATTCTTCATTTTCTTTGTGTCTTATATTCGTGTTTACTAAAGGTTTATCGCGTTAAGGTCACCACGAGGCTAATGTGATTGTTATAGGGCGCGAATAAATAAAATCCAAATTTAACTGTTGATAATTTTGCATACATCAGCTTACGTACGTACACTTGACCGATCCCAAATGTGAAAATTTTACACGTATCCGTTTGACAGCTGCATGGAAGGTCGTTTAATAATGCAAGTCGAGGCCATTAGCAATAACATAAATCACGCATACAAATGCACATAAAGTATTTTTAAAACGTCAGTTTCGATAATTGAAAGTCTTTTACTTTCTGATGGCTTGCCTACGTTTGCAGAGCAAGCTTTTCTATTAGATTCCCCTCAAAATATCGGAAACTTCCAATCAGGTATAAACCTAGTTCTCCACTACGGCGTATATAAAGGTCTTTTCTCCTTATTTGCATGTCTTGAGAAAAAATCTATTAATCTTTCATGTAAGAGTGTCCATTAAGGAAAGTGTTACACAATCACGTGGTGCTGTGAGGATAGAAACTACATGTACATTTCACCGTAGTATAGCATTAATTAAATTGTAAATGATTAGAACGTATTAGTAAATTGGGTAATATTATTTTGAAAAATATACGTGTGAAGATTTTAGTAATTAGAATACAAGTTCATCATTATACATTAAAAAAAAAAAGCTAAGGAAATCTCCACGCTAGCTTCTTAGAAGGCTAGTACTATTTGAATTTAAAATTGGCATATCAACTTTTTAGTTTAAAAAATTTATAATTTATAAAATCTGGAATTAGCGACCTCCAGTGTATACCTGCAGCTGGAAAATTTGTCACGCAAGAGGGTGGCTATGGCATTATTTATAAATTCTCATCTCGGCGGCGCACATTTTAAAATTCTATCCCGCTTGCCAGATCGCCTTGCCAAGAATGCGACGGTCGTTCTTCGTGTTCAGCCTTTCTTCTACTTCACCATCTCGGTAACCAATGTTCGACTTGCTACTTGATCTCGCATATAAGACGGTTTTATCCGATTCTGGATAATTATTTGGAACGTCTTGTTCTCTCTTTCGGATATCACGAGCACTCCCCGTCCCTTTCTTACGCTAACGTGTGATTAATGATCGCCGCTTCTATCTTTGTCTGGTGTAGCTTTCAGGGGGAAGGTAGTCTCAGTAGTACGTAGGCCGTTGTGTGGCGCGCAACGCAAGGCTCGCTTCAGTAGTAGTCCGGACGCTTTAGCTGCGCGAACTTGATGCCAGGCGAAATTTTTCCTGGAGGGGAATCTACAGATTTCCTGAAATAACGAAATATTATACCGACAGCGTACGTAGCACAGATAATAACGAAACGACGCTTTTTCGCGAATAAACGAATACAATCCATATCGATCGAAGTATAAAATATATTTATCATTTATATAGTATAATTTAGTGAACATACATTGTATAATAAACATTTTCTTGCTGGATTCTTAAGTGATTGTCGCGCCTATTTAAATATAAACCTGTCTCTATTATTGGTGTTATATCTTCGTCAACGAACACCAGTATTTTTAAAATGAGGAAGTGACGATTTCGTAGTGTTTTCAACGAAGTGAATTACCTTTTAAAAAGATATGTATTGTTATAAATAGTGCCTGTTTATTTGAGAATTACATCAATTGTTAGTGCGTTTTACTTGGATTTGTTGCTCTTTAATTCAGTGCTTTTCGTCTGTTCTTCATCCTATACAACGATTAGCCGGATATTTCTACACATCCACATCGAATAAAGTAAGTTTTACTTCTATTTCTGCGTTATTAGTTGTAGCGTTAGTGTAACTTTAATATTTTAAAGGGACGTGTGGGAATCATAAAATTTACAAAATTAATCAAGAAGCACAGAAATAGTAATTACTCATTTTAACATTAATTTCAAAAACATGGAAAGCTGTATTGCTCGATTTTCAAGCTTACTCTTTTAAAATCGCACATTGCAACACATACGATACACTCCCCCGGCGTAATTTTTGGAAACACGCGCAAACAATGTCGCGGGTTTTCGAACTCGATAGCTATTTTAATTCACTCTAACAAATCTTGAACTTTGAACACCGTAGAAATTGACGCGTGACTCAGCAAAAAAGAATCTGTTGAAAGCGTGAAAAGCTTTTCGTTCATTCATTCATCGTTTCCACAATATCGAATCTAAGAGGTATTTCCAGTAACATCCTTGAATTAATTTTCTCATTTATCGAATCGAGCGCTAACAAAGTAGAAAAAAGGAACGCTTCGAGATAATGATCTGCTACTGGCGAGGAAAATTCCCATGGATCACGCGTGTTCCGTGAAAACTACATGAAAATAGCGCCAGTGAAATTATCACATAAAGTTATGAATTTTGCTACACTTCCTATCCTGAACTTCATAAATATGCTAATAGATTTCCTCCATGTTAAATATTTTGTTAGGTTTTTCGATGTTAAATCACTCGCAAAATGCGGCTTCACATATATAGCAGGCGAGGGCGAAAAATCAATGGAATGTTCGTGCACACTAAAATTTAATTATTACTTTCTCTTGGTTCCCTTTAGCGAGGAAAAATACGTATATACATACTTACTATACGACCAGACGTATTACTAGCACAAACTTTAAAGCAACTTAGGATGTACAAATAAATAAAATGGATGTTGCTTAATTAAGTGCTAGATAACGTGAAGCAGATGTCTTGAATAAATTTGTGAAAATTTCATTCTTGTGGAATATCCATTTTTATTTTTAACTGACCGTCCTGTAATCATTTTCAAACAAACTGCAGCAATCTTGTTGAATTCCATTTTTCAAGAATAGTGTTCTGTAACATCTTCCAATACTTGGATATTGAAATTCTAATATCAGCATTTTGATAAGCTTTAAAGTACAAGGGTGTATTAAAGTCTAGAATAAATTTTATGACAAAATATATACCTTGACGGCGAAAATTTACAAATGCTACAAATTCATGCTGAGAATCTCATAAAATGGTTTTAATTCCAGATCATAAAGAGAGAAAATACTGATCACAAGTTGATGCCAATTAATTATAACTTTTATGATTATTACGATTAATACTACTGAAAATTTTTCATGTATTGTGATGAGTGAAAAAGGACAAAAAATATTGGTATTTCAAATACAGGAAATAGCGATACTTATGCCTTTCCAGTTTTTGTTAAGCCTTATGGTATTTACATTTTACATTATGACAGTTAAATAGTACGTACCTAGTTAGCTACCACTGAAACAACGACTTTTGCGCCAGAAAATTATGCCTTTAAAAGAGAAATTGCCCCATTTTTTCCTGGAGTCGTTGTATTTTTTTTATGGGATACAGTGCGTATTGAATCACTACAGTACTGCATAAAGTACTGAGGAATCCAAAATTCTTCAAGTGCTGTCTTTTTTAAGATTTTCCTAGACATAAGCTTTCCAATTTTAATATTAGCATTCTGCTTGTTACAGAATCTCCTAAATTGAAATAAATCAGAAATTATACAAAACCCGCAAATAATACTCCACTAAATGCATACAAAGAACTTTACAAAATGGTGGAGGTAATTTTAAGTGATGAGAAACCGTGTTCTTGATCACAAAAACATATTGGTGTCAAGAAATTATAGTGTTCTCGTTCAGTTTGTCAGTTTTTCACGATCAGTAATTGCTTGTATTACAATTTGGAGCTTTCCTGATATGTTCCTCTTTTAACACCCCATCTATCAGTGAATATCAGTATTGTAGTTTTACATATTACTGCTACTCCTCTAATTATATACTATTAGTACCATATATCACAAATAGTATCCGTAACATGTACAAATTTAGAGCATAGGTAATATTTTTCGTGACAGAGTTTTCTTGAAAAATGTGGAAATTTTGCTTTTTAATGAAATTTTCACATTGACTACATAAAAGCATGCGCCATCTTGTAATTTCTTGTGCAAGATGTCTCAACTTTTATAATTTTTGCTATCTACTGTCGCTGACTAGCGCATTAGAAAATGTAACAGGGCAATTTCTTTCTAAATTAAGTTCACTTTATATAATTAACTTCGTTGCCAGGCCTCAATGTTGCGGATGCCATAAATTTGTTTGAAGAAACAACCTAACGTCCACAAGTAGATACATTATTAATTTAACAGGATATTGAATAGAGATTTCATTTTGGTATATTGCCGTTTTAATTAATTAGTTGCCGGTGATTTAAGTTTATACCAATTATTTAAGTTATGTGTTATGGGGCTCCCAAATAAATTATTTAAGATAATTTATCGAAAAACATAGTGGTTTAGGTAGGTATGTAAATTTTCAACACCTGCATACTTTTGTATGTTGATAATGCCCTAATTTCAACCAAATGCGATTCCATTCTGCATTTAGTGTGTGGTAGCAGATAAAAGACATTTCTCCCTAAATTTCATCGAAAAGTTATTTAATAATGTTTTTTAAATCCACACCTAGAAGTCAACAAACTTCACTAATAGAGAAAAGACGGATAAAATATTTTAATATTTCTAATCCAATTATATCGTAGAATGGATACAACCTTTCGCAATAAAAAGACTTAATACACACAAAACTAGCAATTTATAGTCAATATCACGTGAACCTTTTAATCCTAAATAATCTTCAAAAATTACTTTAGATATAATTTGTGACCGTGACTAAGGTTGACTATTAAGATTTATGCAATCGCAAAAAAAATATTTTTTTATTGAGATTAATTAAATTCACTATTAGAAATAGAACATGTAAAATGTAATTTGTGTACATCTATATGCAAGAGTGAATAGATGTGATTTTTTATTAAACATTATTATGCATTCCCTTATCTTAATAAAGGTCAAATGGAATAGTTTCAAAACAATCTTTTCTGCGTAATAATTTCCGTACAAAAGCTCCACGCCGCAGCCCAAGCTCCATTGTTTGCTTTTTTTCTGAGAAAGAGAAGATTAGCTTTATTAAATGGAAGGAAAGCAATATTTGCTTAAGGATTGTACTTGTCGTTACATTACACAGCACAAAAACAAATGAAAATCCAAGATATCCGTTACGTTGTTTATAAGAAACATCTTGTGACAGTATGAATTTTGTTGTTGCTTTTTTCCTTTTCCTCATACAGAAGCTAAGCCGATCGTGGATTGAAGTAATATTGATTTCATCTCGCATCGTTAAATATGTAGATACGTATTAGATTTACAGATACAGATTTCTTTAAAATATTCTGTAGCAAACCAAGAGGCTTTCTTTCAGATTTTAAACTGACGAAGCTAGAAACAAATTTATTACTACGTTCCCACACCGCATCATTTTTTAGTAGACTTTTATTATCAAGTTGGGCAACGATAAAATTATGTAAGGGAACGATCTAAACTTTCCTCGCGTACATACCGAACGTAACATAAATAAGACTTTAATGCATTTCACGTTTATCCCAAACAGATAATTGTACATCACTGTGATAGTGCGTATATAGTTGATAATCATCAGAGACCGAAAAGGGGAACTTAATAATACATCTTGGGATGATCGTGTATGGAAGAGCGGCTTGATTAATATACTGCCATTGATAAGAAGAAGAACAAAACATATGTTTACCACTCGTTGACATTACTATTAAGCAGAGCTGCTACGCTCCAATGAAGCTTACTGCGTACACGAAGTTGTATGCAGCAGCTAAGCACTCGCTCATGCAAAGAGAATAAATATGATTTGAACATCGTAGAAATTATTTTACGGTTAAGTGAAGTAGATAAACACTTGTACTTCATGGTTGAATATTGATAATTTATTGTTTACTTAATGCGTTTACGCAAACAACCTATATATTGATGTACATGACATAAAAGCATCCAAAGTATGATTACACCTTGTTGAGAGTTTAATTCAGAAAATGTAATTTAGATATTTCAACTACAATTAAAGTATTTGCTGTCAATTAATCAAACTTGTCCAGTATAAAATAATGCCAATAATAGAAACCATCAAGATATTTTATTGTTTTTAGTACAAACGAAAATACAAAATATTCCGTAAAGTTGGCAACATTTAATAATATTGTAATACTTTGTAAAATCGTTATATATGCTTTTGTATCGGTTTCTGCTTTTTGTGTGACACGTATAATATAAGAAAAAAATTAACAGATAATTTAAAAATAAAAAACATTACGAGGAGGTTCATGGTTGTGACACGTACCTATTTGTCTATTCAAATTTCTGTTTAACCCTCAGGAAAATTGCCTGTGACAATTTTTATAAAAAGAGAAAAACATGTCAGTTTACATGCGACGTTCATTAGATATAACTTTATTCTAAATAATTATTGCATATTATTACTCTACTGTAGTATTTTATTGCAAATTACGTTGGGTGAAAGAAAAAGAACGACTTCTTCAATGTCTAATTTTCTAAAGAAAAAAGTTTGCAAACACATCTTATTCATTACATATAATAATATAAACAACAACATTATAAAAAATGCTATAATTATTATAAAATAAACACAAAGAAATCGCACCAAAATTTTGCTGCTATAGCAAGAAGCATTACGATTGCATTTTGGATTGATCCTAATTAATCCTATCCATGGGACTAGCATAGCAACCACAACTCTTTAGTTTATAAGAAGAATACCTGGCAGATGTGTTGCTAAATCTGACAATTTTTGCGAAAATTTTAAGTCGATTTACCGAAGGGTCGAAATTGACCCCCCATACTAGTTAAGGACTAAATCTATCATCACTTTATCATCCATTTTCAAGGTTAAAATTTAAAATCACTTGACTTAATTAAATTTCGATATTTAAAATTTTAATTATTAAATTGCCTAATTTATTGAAAAATAATAATTTAATAAAATAAATAACAAGTACTTTAAATAACTCTAGAAAGTTAACTATGGCGTCTTGGAGAGTTCGGCGAACCTGCCGTGATTTATTTTATTGGGGCATTAATTCTATATGCAATTCATCAGTTGTATATCGTAGGCATACATGGTTAATTGTATTGTGCCATATGATGGCTATTATTTTTTTTGTATTAACCCGTAAGTGGTTTATACATCTTGTATGTTTTTTTTTTTGATTAAATAAGCTAAATAAATAAAAAGTTAAATAAAATCATCTGAGGATATTAATCATCATATCAAATTCTGAAGACTATACTCAAACATTTGGACCGGCTATTATATATTAAAGTCCTTCTCGGCAAATCAAAATGCGAAATAAGAAGGTTCAACGCAAAACAAAGTTTCTGTGATCATTCAAAACGCAGTATTTGTTTTTTGATGAGTAATAATAAATTAAAGAAACGTGTAATACTTTTGAAAACCTCTACAGCAATATTTCCCATAATATAGAATATTGTTACAATTGCAAAAATATACTTTATATAAAACACGTGAAATTAATCTACGCATTTTGCACGCACAACTCAAAAACTTGCTCGAATGTGAAGGATATTGGATTGCCAATTTTGTCGATTGAAGTAAACAAAACAGCAAATCGATATCAAAATTCATTAATTCAACACAACATTTTCAAAAAATAAGAATTGAATATCGAAACCAAATTTATATGCATCATAACAAACAAGTTGACCAAATCGAAATATTGTTCTAAAAAAATATATTTGTTACAATTTCGAAGATATTTACAAAAATTCAGAGATCGTCAAAATTTTCGGAGGGAGAGTAACATAATGTAACAGGAGTAGCTTTGGATGACGCCAGATACAAGAATGCAGTTATCAGCACATTCAGGATAAAAGTTATTAATTATTTTCATAGATAATAGAGTTAGTTTTATTGTAATGACGAACAATTACAACAACAAACACAACATACTACAAAACCAACAAAATTGGGATTACATCCCGAAATCTGGTAATTCAGTCGCAAAAAATATTGCGTTGCTCTTGTAGGAAAGTACTCCTTGTCTGTAGTTTTCTCGAAATAAGAGTTTTCGCATTTTCGGTGTTCTCTTGTAAGATACTATTTATGTCTTTTTTGATTATGCTGCGCCACCAGATAATTACTTTAGTGACATACAGGATGCTAATTTATTAATATTAGCGTCAAGGTATTATTCTTTTATTAGCATAAAATTGAACATAGAAGATCAATTTGCTTAAATAATTTAACCGTAACTATGTTTAATTTAAAAGTAAAATCATATTTATTTTCCTACTTATTATTTTGGAGTATATTCGCTCTAAAATACACGAATTTCTTTATTGGTACGTAACTGTAGGCCGACAACGACAAACATGTGCACATACAATTAGTTAACACATTTAGAAGACGTTTTCTTACATAAATATGTATACTGCGCGCATTATTACGCGTAAAAAGTACCTACATACATACTAAAAATATATAATTAGCGAATAGGAAAGTCCTAATGAACGCTGGTTTGTTCCAGAGTTTTTCCAGTAATATTTAACGCAGTAACAAGTATTTTTATGAACGTGTACCATTAAATCTTCGTCCTATTCCGCGATGTTAGCTAAATTCGCGTGTCTCGCGCACATAAATCCTTATTTTTTTATTGCTTCTTCTGCATAAAGACCTTTCGCCCAAGTTTTCTAGGAATTCATATTTGCTCTCGCGAAAATTAACACGCGCATAACACAATCACCGTATATACCAATGAAGCTTATCTCTAAGCCCGAAAAGGAGTGGTAGAATCGCAATTAAAGATTTTTCGGACGCGTATAAGTTAAACATACCCTAAACGTAGCAGCCGTACATCTTATTACGGTTCCATATGTTTCCGAAGCGAACAAATGTGTGCGGCTTCTGCCTCCATGTTTTACTTTATTGAAATAGGGTAAGATGTCTCTTATTTTTTATTGCGTCTAAAAAAAGACGAGAATATATTTCTTGATTTAGAACGGCTTTTACTGGAACACCATTCGTTGGTAATGGTAATGAATGACGAAGCAGCATCTGCTTCCCACGGCCTAGGTGACAAGTGTCTAGCTTGACATTAGCGTTTTTTATAAATCGGTACGCTATGTTTAGAATCATATGTTTGCGCGCTCCAAATAAAACTCACTTTAAATACCGCTTTTTTCGCTTGCTCTGTTTTCGAGTACGTTGACATAGAAAATGATTCGCCGGTTCATGAATTAAACGTGAATGGTTAATAATTTGAATCTATTTTTATTCTGGCGTGTTATTTACGATCTCTCGAATTATATTACAGTATACGTAAATCTAATAGGTCGTCTCCTCTTATATTAAAAATTGCATGGACAGAATGCCAAGGATAATTTGTTAACTATAGAAAGCCTTCATAATTATTCAGACAATATTGCAAAAATTAGTTTAATAGGTATTTTCGGCTACAGCACCGTCTTAATCTAAATACGTATTTTAGTAATTATTTGTTTCGTTTATAAGCAAATCAAATTATGCTGTTTTTGAGAAAATTTGTCAAAATGAACCCTGAAAACCAACGTTTTTATATAGAAAAATTACGCGGCATAAAGTCCATTAGCTGTATTATAATATAAATTATAATGCATTAATTTTGGTCGCAATATGAAATTTCCTGTAAAAAAATAAATGTCGGTGTCAAAATGTTGATTAAGTATAACACCTTTAGCTTGTGTCTTTTCGATGTAAAAATATCATAACTGAAAATTCCTCTTTAGTTTCACTTGTAAATACACGACACACACTACGCGTTATTACTACTACAATAAAAATATGGCTTAGATTTATGTACAATAGTGAAACTAAAACTTCTAAGTCTCATCCGTGTAACTGCCAATTCCACATTTATATGCACTTAATGGTAATTGCAGTCGGAAGAAATATGATGTTTTAACTTCAACCTCGTACATAAACCTGGTATAACGTGTCCGCAACAAATAAATCTACAATAAATTTAGACTCAAGCTGTGCGATTTGATCGACACTTTGTTTAATTAAATGTTCCAAAATTTTAGTTTCTTATTAAACTTATACACAGAGAATCGTTTCTTGTTCTGTTAATACTTACTGTTTTGCTTGAAATAAATGTCCCATGCCCGGATGCTCTTTGTTTTTTTCTTCTCTATATTTATATCAACTTATAATTCAATAAATGTGGTAATAAAATAGTGATAAACTCAATAGTATCGATCATGTAATGTCAAATATGTTTGTGCTTGTAGCATTAAGTACCTTTTAAATAATTGGGCTTTAACAGATACTCCAATGGATTTGTCAAATCAATTGCTTTATTAGTTTTAAGCTTTAGCAATTGTTAAGCCCACTACGCCATTAAAATGACGTTGTTGAAACTTAATTATTATGGAGGTGCTTATTTAGTATAGCCAACAACATATTTTGTTGAAAAATTAGTTTCTTCTCGGAAGTATTTCAAATGATTTTATCAAGCATATGTATATTTTTTTTGAAACAAGAAACGTGATAGGTAAACGTCTTTTTCTAATTACTCTTATCAAAGAATTAATTTCTTCTTTTAAGAAGTCACCGTTCCTCACTAGAAATTTCTTTTCTTTCAATTTGGAAAATAATCTTATATTTGGCTGAAGAAATTATTTTGAAGAACTAAAAAACTCGTATATTTGACTTAAAAAGTTAAACACTTAAGCAAAGAAAATGTTTTATTTGATTTTCAAGAAGTGATACTTAATTAAAATTAATGTTTTCTTGTTCGTATACAATTACGCCCATTACTTAATCCAAGAAAAACATTCTTATTCTAGGAAAGCACTTTTCTGTGTAACAATAATTTGAACAACTAGGTAAATACAAATAACATATTGTAAAACTATTTTTATCGTAGGTATATGCCATGCAATGCATAATATTTAAACGAGAAAACAAAAAGAAAACTTCCGTGCTTCTTTTATTCTTCACACACTTTTCATAAATAATGAAAGAAGATAAATAACCCACCTACCATTACAAGTGTTATTAACTTGCCACTTCAAAATCTTGACGTCATAGCTTTAAAGCTGGTGTATTAAAAACCAGAATTGTGCAAGATATTATTTGATGAAGTTTCATGAATTTCATAATCCTTCGCTGACGTACTGTTTGTTTAATTTGGTAGTTACTTTGAATATACACATTTACTTCCTTTTTTTTATTGATTTTCATGGAAACTTTCAACCGTTTCATAGTATTTCTTATTTTTAGTAGAAAAAAAAATGGAGTCCGTCGTTAACATGATTAGGTTACTGCTTACTAAAGTTTTTTTTATTGCACGTTATGATAAAGTTAATTAAAAATATCGTTTTATATTTTTTTTGTCCTTTTGAACAATCTAATGAAAAAATATGGTCTTATGGCAAATTCTTTACCGCCACCGAACTACTAAGTTCATGTTTACCATGTGTACACATGTAGAGACTAATATTGTCTAACATAGACAATCAGAAAACTAGCTTGATTTATTCAAATTATGCAAAGGCAAGAGGCTATATTATGATACATTACCGTGATTTAGTATATGCACCTATAACATAGCAAATTGCAAGTTCTAATCACCTAAGAACACGACATGCAAACCTTTATTTTCTGTTCTCATATTACATAATAGTCAACCCTTGCATTACAAATATACACTAGCTATTAATGGGTTGTTTAAAATAAATAATAACTAAATAATTTTAGAATACGCTTTTACATTTTTTTTCTAAAAGTTAGCCCGCGCAAACAAAATAAGTCTGATGCTCGGCTAACATGAGCTCATCCTGTGACACCTCCTATACCTATTATTTTAATTTCTTCAATAACCTCGCTCATTTCTTGACAAATACCGCCTGTTTTCCTGCATTCCCAGGTACCAATATGTAAACATCTGTAACCTTAGTTTGGGACTTCCGGGTGAATTGCGGTGAAAGTCGGAGGTCCACTTTGTGTCGTCCTATAATAATAATAAAGTTGTTGTCAATTAATCAGAAATTACACAAGATACGTCAATATCATGCAATTATACAAACAATATCTATGTTATGTTAGTGCAAATATATGTGTACGGTATATCACAGACACATGGTACAACTTGAAAAGGAAACATGGAAAAAAAAGTAATTTTTGTGCACGGCAAAACTAATAGGTAAATAGTATTGTATTTTATTTACTGGACGCTGGGCGTTCGACTATTTTGATATTAATCCAATATTACTGCTAAGGAGAAAAAAAAGTTAACCTTAGGTTTTAATTGTTTGCAAAAATGATTTAATTTATAAAATAATATTATAATTTATTAGCTAGAAGACGAGCATGTCTTTTGTGATATACGGCGGCTTTCAAAAAGATGTTTGATATTAGGGGAAAACTAAAGTAGAATTATTAAACGCTTGTAATGACCTATTTTCTACAACAAACAACTGAAAGAACGATATAGATTTCCATCTTAGATTTCCAAAACAAGTTTGTCCTCTGCGCTTCGATATAATCTAGTTTGAAATGCCACAATTTGATTTCAAGGCTGCATAAATCACAAAGAACAGGAAGTACGTTTTAAATTATTAAATCTAAACCGTAATATGGAATGAACATAACATTCACTTAAGGTACGTAAATTGGATGTTATTTAACCAAATCCGTTACCAAGCAATGCAGGGAAGCACGCCTATAAGGACCTTTCACAAAATTATTTTCCAGGCGCTATATCTATTTGCTTTAATTTATACTTGGTTTATTCAAACAAATATTTACAAAAAAATATAATTTCCTCGCCCAAAGAAACAGTACTATTTGTCGCATTTTTGTTTGTATTGTTCACAATCTAGACGCGAATCAATTAAATTAAAGATTATCTAAACGATATTTTCTGTAGCTGTTTGGAAGATCCTGAATTTACCATCGTGTTTAATAATTTACTGTCTCCAAGAGAAAAAAAACGTTTCTTTTAATTTATTCGGTAACAAAAATTAAAAGAAGATTTCAAAGTTTAATATGTAGCAACGTATCAATTCTTTTCACCCGAGGAAAGTTAAAAATATATATAAATATTAAGCCTTGAGATTAAGATTTGAATCGGAAGACTTACAAACTTGTTTGCATATGCAACCAACATTACGTATCAAACGAATTTCTGTCTATGCTTCAGTAATAGGTACGGTGTTGGTTCATTTTGAAACGGATTATAAGCTAAAATCTTTTGTATAGAATAGAATTAAGATTAATATGCCCGCATCGTTGTCATATTTCTTCCAATCTAATGTCATTGTTTAAAATAATCTATTAAGAGCACATCCTTCATGTCAAAATAAAATGTGTTGAGATTCAGCAAAAATTATATAAACCAAAATACTTTGTTTTTATCTGAATATACCATATAACGTAATCTGGAAACATGAATTCTTACTTTTCCGCCGCAGTTATGACATAAACAGGAACGCGCAATTACATTTGCTAATGAACAGAAACCGCACCATGAGCGTATTATGCTGCAAATGTTACTAACAATATCGATTCTACTTGCAGAGCATGTAGTATTTATATTATCGTAATCTCCTTCATATCCTAAATTGTAACACAATACTGTAGCTCTACGCAACTTACGGTTTCGTAACCGTTTGTTTGGACGCTTTAGCACAAACTAGAACCAATGCTCCGCAAATAAAATAGCAATATTGAGAAACACAACAATTTACACAATCTGGTACAAGTACATAAACAAATTTGAATGGAATAACGTGTAAAGTTCTTAAAAATAGAAAATTTGATTGGTTTATATGCTAACATTTTTTCGAAAAACTTGCTTAGTGCAGAAGCGACTAAAATACGCTCTAGTGGAATCAATACAAATTAGTATCCCTTACAGGCCAGTAAAACACCCTCCAATAATAGTAAATAGTGTCCGACAGGGGTACAATGGAATACGACGCATTAGCGTGAAATACGCGTTAATAAAATGCGTTCAATTGAATTCCGTTATTTATATTTAATTTCAAATGGACCGTTTGGAAACTGTTAAAACGGATTTGAAAGGAAACATATGTACCCCTGTCAAGTGCAAAATACTACACAATAGTAACGTATTTCCGCTGAATGACAATTTTACATGTACGTACACTGATTGCAATTAAAAATGCACCACCCTTCTGAAGATCAACGATTGTTTATCGTATTGCATTGGTCTAGTTTGTCTTCCAGCATTTACAAATGTCGGATATTCCGCATTTGTTTTCACAGGAACAGCTGTTGGAGTGGAATAATGATAATATGAAGTTATTTATTGAAGATTACCATAATTCATCGGAAACTATCCAATAACAAAAATACTGTTTATTATAAAGAAAATAAGTTAAAGTAGCTCACTAATAAATACGACTGCAGCGTTATTGATGTGAAGAAGAAAATAAAGAATTGCCTCCAGCCTTCCATTGCGAAAGAAAAAAATTAAAATGTCTTCTCCTTCTACTGGAAGCTATTACCAAATACGCAATTGCTGCTGCAGTTTTCAAAGGCATGACGAACGCTGAACGGAACTGATTTAGCCACAATATCGAATTTGTAGCGCGATTTGAAGCTGTCCGCCGAAAATAGGCGGCCCTAAAAGACTACTTGTCGCTGTTGCTTCTAAAATTGTGCCTTACAGTTCTTTCTAGAGAGCAGGTATTTGAAATTCTCGCCGAACTTAAACATGCGCATTTTCTACGATAAGGTTTTATAGATGTCAATTAATGCAAAAGAATATGTAATCAACTTTCATTGTAGTCAACATAACTGTTGGAGGACAGTTGTTTTGTTTTTTGCGATAGTTGCACAATTCTGTGTCTCGTTCGAAACTAATTCCGATGTAAGAATTGGAATTAATAGATACGCGACCAACTAGTACTAAGAATTTGTAAATCTCGAATAGTTCCAAACTGTTGTCCCGTGTTAAGTTCGAACAATTCCATTGATACTACTGCACTCAGAAAATAATGGAAAATTCATGTGTGTTGGCAAAAAAATCGCACAATTTAAATGATAAGATGATGACGTCATTGCTATAAGATAGAAAATGAAAAACTATTTTTTGAATCAACTAATTCCTTCCATAGAAATAAAATTAAGGTGCTTCAGCGATCTTCAGAAAATCTCTTAACAAAAGGTTATGAATATTGTGCGTTACTTTATGGATGCACTGTATGTCCATATGCACACTTTACAAAAGCATTATCTAATATAGCGCCCGGACTCACAGCAGATTCATTACAATTTTTTTTTATTTACCCAACTACGCCATTTTTGAAGTAGTTGGATTCTGCCAGTCAAGTTCAAATTAAATTTAATACCGATTTCAAGCAATTGATTTAAATCAACATGTATTTTAGCTGCGGTATATGCCCAATCTTCAAAATCAAATTAAAAGTTTATTAGGCTACAATCGGCAATCATATCGTCATGTATTATTTGTGCAATATTTTAACTTAATTTAAGTAATGAGATATTACATGTAAATAATATGAATTCAATCCCAAGTCACGAAGCAGACAACAGTGAGCACTATCAACAACCATATTGTAGCCAAATTCTACAACTGTGACCCCAATTTTTTGCTCTAAATCTGGGTGAATTTAAAAGAGTTGGTAAAATTCGAATCTTCTTTCCGAATATCCATAGAAATATAGTGATTGCACCAACTACGAAACACTCTTTCTATAAAATGCATCTTGCTGAAGACATTTCCTTAAAGTTCGAAAGTATGCAATCTGTGCAGGCATATACGGTACTCATTAGAGTACGTAATGATCACCTTGCGGGGCTCGTGTAGGTACACCGCTTATAAATGCGAACCATACACGCTCTTCCCTGACCTTTGACCCAATCGTTGAGCAAGGACCGTAATGTAATAACAATAATCTCGCACAAAAGCGCAATGAAAAGCGAAAGAGGGAGTGTATAAAGTATAACAATGTATTATAATAACAAGCGGAAGGAATCAATAAATGTGTACAATAAGATGAACTAAGTTAAGTGAATATAATTAGTCCCGATTTTAACTACCAGGCATAGTATACTAAGAAATCTCGTTGTACTCCCTATCCAAAGTTATTTGCTCTCTACTGGTGATTTATTTGGTCTACAAAGACGATTAAATTATAGCTTCAGTGTTTTTTTTTTTCTCTAGATTACAAAAACAGCGAAACAACTAAACGTTTATAAAGATATTTTTCTTTGTTTAAACCTACTAGTATCATTAACATTTGTTATTTCCAACAGTTAATTGAATTTAATTTGTAATACCTCTAGTTTTGTTATCAAATTGATTGTGTTTGGACAAATTCCTGTCCACGTACTCGGTGATCCATTTAAAAATATACAATATTGGTAAATACCTCGTTAATAACATGCCAATAACTGTGATGAATTGGATTGATTTTATAATAGAAGATCTTTAGTGAAATGGTGTGCTTCGATACACGTTCTTGAAAGTCTTGACTCGAAACTGCACCCAATTCAAAACCGAACATGTTCGCCCTTCAATTCTTATATTGCATCCAGGAATTTTTATGTGAAACTTGTCGAAAATTGTTCCCGTCTTTTTTTTGTTTCAAATCCATAGTTTACCATCTGAATTTAAATCATTCTTGCTGTTTTCAAATTCCATCGAAAATATAGTGATGATTTTCAGGTGTGATTATATTAAAATGGTTACCAAGAAAAGATTTTAATTTAATGTTTGCATTTGAATAGCTCTACGCTTGTCCCTACACATAATTTTAAAAAGAAGGAGTATAATTAAGCTATCTGTTAGTGAATTTTGTTTCACTATATTTGTTTCGATATAAAACAAACAAGAAACATTGGTCTGAGGGAAAACGGAGGAAAGAGATTACCAATACTGCTTTGCCTCGTAATGAAATGGAACTTTCAAAATGTCAAAAGAATACATTTATAAATGCGAGTAAATAAATATTAGAACGTTGTATTAGGTAAAACAAAATTTCATTCGATTTCATCTATTTTTCAAAAAAAAAATTATTTACAGAAATTTTTGTAGATTTCGACCAATTTTAAAATGCCAATCAGTGTGGGCTATCGAAATTATTCTCAAGAAAGTTTATCTAGTGTCATACTCTGTGTTAAAATTGGCCAAAATTCTCAGGCAAGCTACAATAACTACCCAATTTGCATTTTTTAATTCTATGGACAATTTAAGATAGTAGTTTGGATAATAAAGGACATACTTGCCAGTTTCCTAACGTAATGCAGGTGAATATGATTTTCGGAAATACTAACCGAAATTATCGACGGAAATTAAAGAAATTCGAAGTGGGTAAGACCGTACCTCACAGTAGTATCAAGTACAATCTAGGGCGAAAAATCCGAAAGAAAGGTAACCACACTAAGTTAACAACAAACAAAAAATCACATCTAAAAATTATGCTCACAGCGTCTGAATTTGGCCCAATTTTGCAAAAAAATGTAAAATAATATATCCGAGATCTGAAAATTAATTTACTTATCTTTTATATATTTTGCCATTCGTATAAAATTTTATATTCGGTATGAATTTACTTCTTTAAATTACAAATTACAAATCACCCCAAACCGCAGGGCGAATCGGACTACTTTTAAGAATTAAAAATATTGCTGCGATATTGTTTATCAATGTTGGAAAGTGTTCCAATTTGACATATTTACTACTTTAGTTCTTTTTAATTGCCTTCCCTCTAATTTCCCCCGGGTTGGATTTACATCCTCGTTTTACACATTAAGTAAGATAGATTTTCATAAAGAAAGAGTCTATTAAACAATTTGTGCTGCGAAAAATCAAAATTATATTTCTTTGTACGAAAAATTCTCTCACTACAAGTTTAGACAATCGTATTGCTGTTCGTATGTAACAGTCAAAATTGCTAGTCAGTAACAACATTTGAACCATCTACTAAACAATATTTCACCACTTACGGATTTGAGTTCACCGGGAGCCCCCCGGGTTCGCAAGAATGTGAAGATTGGGAAGGCTTTCAGAATTTGGATTTGAGGAGTAGGACATCATGAGTATCCAAAATTGAATAACCTGGACAAAATTAAACAAACTAATTTTTTTTTAAATGAATTTGTAAATTTAATATACGATTCAAAAATTATCTATCAATTAATTAACTCGCACACACAAAATTTGTTTAATTTACCTCTTAATCATTTTTGAATTCGCAAAAAAAAACAAGATCCCACAATTCAAATACAAAGAAACCCGGAATTTTTAATTTTGTTCATTTTAAAAGAGAGTCTCGTTACAATATGTATAAGATTTCAAATATGCTATGGAAATTCTTTGAGAAACAGCTCGAGTCCGCAAAATCCCCCCACTCTACAATGTTCTAATTTAGCAATAAAAAATGCTTAGATAGAAATTTACTAAAAAAACTGGCAATTTCACCCCAGTTGGCGGTGTTATATGCTTCTCTATATATAAAACTTAAGGTGTTTATGTTTTGTACCTAATACCACTGCTAGCGTCTAACAAAGTAAGTATAAACAGCATGGTGGCTGAGAAACAAAACTACTCGTATTCCTTGCTAAATTAGAGCATTTTCTCTATTAGCATACATTTATTGATGTTAATACTTTTAGCAAAGGTATACGATCGCATAATGTATGGCCTAATTGTACAAGATATTATCACATCATTCCTTACTTAGCACGCTTGATTACATAGACACCAACGCTATAAAAATATAGAAAAATAGAGTTACGGGATTCAACAAACAAAAACCGTGATTTATATAAGATTCGTTACGATGTTGTCAAAAGAAGACGATAAAATTGAATAACTTGTATTCACGCTATACACATAAAGCATTATCCATGGAAAATTACATCATTTCAGCGACCTTTGTTCGGAGTGTTTTTCAAAATATGAAAAGGTAATACAATTATTAAAACGTCGGTAACGAATTCTACACATACAAAAAGCTGTGTACCAAATTGGAGTAGCAATTGGGCAATTTCCCAAGGCTGTTAAAGCAAGCGGAAAATATAGCTTTATTAAACAAATAGGTGTTCATAATTCAAATTATTAACACGTGTTTTTTCCTGGAGGGAACCAACATCCAACTTCCATTGTAGTAAATTCTGAAAATCATAGGAGAGATACCTTTTAAGTTTTTACAAAAACGAGGATTTTTGAGGCAAATCAGTTTATTTTTCAAAATATTCACCATTAGGATTTATACACAATTCAAACCAATTCCCGAAACACTTTTACCACTTTGAAGTTGTTATCTCCAAAACATGGTTTTTGAAGACTCCATTGATGCAAATTGCTGCCCGCATTTTTTGTTTGATGTTCGGAAACAAAATGAAGTCGTTAGGCGGTAAATTGGGTAAATACGAGAAATGAAACTTTTCTCCTTTAAATAATCAATTGTTTTTTTCGGGTGCTGTCCGAGAGCCGTCATTCTCATAATGACCGATGTTTCTTTCTGATTTCATTGACGACTTCTAAGAAACAAATAGTTGTATACCATTCAGCATCATCCAAAGCAATGCTTGCGAAATAAACGATCGTTTCCTTAGAAGTGCTTCGTGAACAAATGGGTTTTGTTGCATTCATTTCATCTGATTGTTGTTGTTTCAATTGATTGTTGCTTAGTTGCTGACTCGTTCGAATATATACAAATTTCGATACATGTTATGAGTCTTTTTGGTGCTTGGGTCAAATTACACGGAATCTATCTGGAGTACTGCAGTATTCGATATAGGGATGCCTTTATCCCAAGGTAAGTCACAAGCCGATCCTCTTCAATTATGTTGCCCACAGCATCAATGTTTTTTGGAACAACTAGAGGTTTTGATCTGCAAATCAGTTGGAAGCAGTCTCCTTTGAATGTTCCTCATTAGTAAAAGTTGAGCGAAGCAAATCTCAATAGTGCCATCTAGTAGTCGTTTGTAAAAATATAAGACTTTTGAAATTAATCAACTGAAAAGGTATTTACTTGCATTTTATTTTACCCTTTATCTCCAGATCCAATGAGCATAAACAAATCAAGTATGTATATTAACTTCTTAGGGATCCTTGTGTTCGAAATTTGTATGCATAGCAAAGACAGACAGGAAAATTAATTCAGAGGTGTCCCGGAACCGCCAGTTCGAATTCGTCTCCTAAGTCTTATTGTTGTTTTCCGTGTGTAGAAACACCATTGTACGAATGTTAGAGGCTCGCCGTTTTAGACAAACCACCGCAGGCGTTGTTCTGCAAACTACTACGTGTGATATCCAATATAGCATTTAATGCATTCTTTTTAACAACAAACGCTGTGGTCGTGTCAAAATAGAACTCCTGTTGACAATGCGGAAACGCGTTTGCTTCTCCTTTGAAAGGAAATACGTTTATGCCAAAGACGTAAAGTACAAAGTCAGTAATAGAAAACTATAGTCGATAATTCCCAAGAAAATTTCTCTGGAACAATCTCGTTCTAATTAATTAGTGGCTAAATGATTATAATCTATATTTAAATATAAATCAAATGCAGTATTTCTCATAATAATGAATGAAGATGAGTCGAAAATTTTAAAACGCTTTTGTAGGGGTCAAATTATTGTGTTTCCGATTCTATGAGTACTTGCCGGCTTCTCAGGATATTTTTTGTGATTCAAAAAGGAAGAATGATAACAAATGTAAACAGCACATATTACTTTTGAGAGGTTTCCAAAGAATTGAATTGTTCATTTTTAACTGAGTTATATATCTTTTTAAGATATGTTTGAACAGGAATAGATTTATCAAAAATTCTATGGTTTATCATCGCCGCACAAGGACTCGTATAATAATAATAATAATAGTGACATTATTTCTTAGACGATGGTAGAAATTATAGAAAGACAAGATAAACACTCCATTTAAGAAACGTAAGACGGAGTTCAGACCGTTCCACAGAGGCGTCTGCTCCTCCACTCGACTAAAACTAACTTAAAGCTAAAAGAAAGGTGTGCTCACCTATATGCTTGTTGAAATAACACAATACGGTTTAAGCAATCAAATCGCCTCTTCCTATTCATTCAAACCCAAATGGTTAGGTTTAAACAAGAAATTATTGAAGTACTCGTACTTATTTTTTGAGTAATACTGGTGTATGAGTTTACTTACATTGTGCAGTTATATTAGTATAGATGCACGCAATTCGATATGCGAAACAATTTTTTTTAATTTTTTTAATTAATTTTAAAAAACTGCGATGTATACATAAGCGTAGGATTGAATCTAATATTTGTGTAGTTGTGCACATCAGTTCTGTGCACAACTTAAATATTAGATTTGCTGTGACTTTGCTAGATAAATATGATGACCTCCCTGAAACTAGAATATACGAAATAATGAAGCTGCATTAAGTAATTTTCGCTCTTTCACATGTAGCCATCTCAGTTGAACCAATCTAATGCATGAATTTTAAAGCATTTATAATTTACGAATGCAAATACTAAAAAAAGAGTCGTACAATACATCACAGTAATTTGTTTTAAGCAAAACAAAGCTTTCACATCGTTGCTTCATTGTTTTGAAATTTAACATATTTCTATTAGAATCTATAGATTTCAATAAGCGCACCTTATGTATTAAACAATATACACGATGCTAAGTACAGCAAATTCCATTATGTTCTCAGAAGTGATTTGTCAGCACGTTGTCTGCAAAAGAAACACTTAGATCTAAGATTTCATTAGAGGTAGTTCGATTTAGAGTTAAGAAATAAAACCTGCGTTAGTCTTTGACAAAGCTTCTGAATCTTTAAAAACTCTACCGAACATCAAAACAAAAGCTGGTGTTTCATTTTCCTTGTGTGAAAATCAGCCCCAAGCTAAGTTGTGTACGCTTGCCGAACAAGACAATTTGTATTCTTTAGATTTCAAACCAGAATCCAACAGAATCCCCAAACTTTTTGCACAACCCGCTAAAATAATCTTTTGATTATCAACGGTAATATTAATTTTGTTGTAAAAGAAATTATTGTTCCGAATTTCTTTCTTATCAAATAAAATTCTTTTTTCTGGTTTAAATGCAATGACGTTTACTCTGACAAGTTCCTTGATGAACAACTGATGACCAAATCAATCCGGGCGTACACATTCTCAACCGCCTATTCTAGAAAAGAACAATATAATTGAATATCATTGGCATATTGATGACTTTTACTAAAACACAATCACTAGTAGTCCAAGAATGGATCAAATAGCTATATTGAGGTAGCTGAGCGTGGTTTTAAACTAATATGAGATAAGACAGCATACATTAATCTGTTGTCAACTATATAAAACCCGTTAATATAACCAAGAAAACACAACAATTGCCTTTATCTGTTCTCTTTACTATAACTCCCTACCTTTAAATGTTGTCAACTGCACGAATCTAAATCACCTCAGAACGTTATCAAAAATATTTTTTTGGTAACGTTTTGTACAATTTAAATGAATTTATTAATAATTAAGTTATTGCTATTTTTTTGTTGATTGAATCCGTTGGTGCACCTACGGATTAATTTATGATTATTGCTTTTATGAAAAACTCACTTGCATATTTCATGAATTTTCATTATACAAAATAATAGAAGCAATTCATAGTACAAAAGTGTGCTTTTAATTTATTTGATTTAATCAATGACTAGTACGAATATATTGATGTAGTTGGTAGGAAAACCATTGAATAATGCATTCCTAAAAAAACACGAAATTTAGTTATTCTTTTTAACAGCCTATGTATTTTTCAAAATTTTCAAAAATAGATCAATTGCTTATACAAATATTTTATATTGTTCTGAAATGAAAAGTATGATTGTAGCACAGAGAGCTATTCCTTACGTTTAACTGTTGTGATCGACAACAAATTGAGGTTCTACGATTCGCGGTAACATATTCACGTACTCTAGCAATATTTTCATTGGGTCGAGCCTCCCGTGAAAACACTACACTCCTTGCGTTGTTACTTGACGCGTGATTACGACCAAAAATTAAGCGGAGTTTACGAAGTGTTTTCACACAAGAACAGGAAGTTTTGTAGTAAGTTCTAACACGTTCTCCTGTGGGGAAACGATTCATAATTAATTTACCGTTTCTGAAGATGACACATGGGAGATATAACGTTTTTGATTAGGTTGTTGAAAAATTGCGCTAAATTTAAAGCAGTACCGCACCTATCGGCGTAGCTGAAATGCGCCCCAGCCTTTTTAATGCCCATCGAAACACAGATTAAACAAGTATTCAAGTAAAATAGGTGCCGTTCCCTTCTTGAAAACCCGATCCTGGACCAAAACTATTTTCACACACAGCAAGTGGATCGAACGTTGTACATCTTTGATGGCTGTTTTAAGTCGTTCTGTCCCCCCTCGAGGTTTGTACCACTTTTTTTAGCATCCTGTATAAATATTAGAAAGCCAAATTTAATTAAATACGTATTCATATAAATTTAATTTTATATACATATTATATATATATACTTTAAACACCTCAACAAAATAAAAATAACTTAAAATAAATAGCATTAAAGATCGTGTAATAAACTAAAAAAAAGTAAATAAATAAAGTGAACATTACAATAGATTAAAACGTTATGCTGGCATAAGTACAGGTTTTGTATTATAATGCATAGGGTTACTAACCGTATTTCTAACGTTGCAAGGGAAATACCAGGCAAATAATTATAAATATCTACTTGGTTATTATGGATCCGCTACCTTCGAGCACAACTGTAGATCTGGTTGCATACACAAAGAGCAGATCAGAGGCTACTTAGTAGAGCCCATATTATTTCACTCAACGTATTGTATAAATATTATTTTTCAATATTATGCTACATTTTTGTAATAATGCGTACTTTTTCTTTTCGCCTCAAGTCTCTAATGTTTCTATTTACTAAAATACTACGCACAAGTACCTAAATAAATCCGGATATTCAATCAATTTTAAGGAAAATGTTGGGTAAGGATTTTCCACTAATTGAACATTTGTGAATTAAATTAACTAGTGTTAAATAGCAAATATATTTCGAGAACGAAAACTTTGTTCTTCCATAGTTTTAAATTCACGCACTATTGCGTTGTTTGTAGAAGCAAAGAAGAATTTTGAACGGCTTAGCAAACACGTTCGACATTCTATTTCAACAGTTGATTTACTTCGTCAGCTTTCTGAATAATATTGTTTTAATCCAGGTTTGTTGATGTTACGTTATGTGTATATGATGTAATATACGATGATAAATTGTATAACTAAACCACTGTAGTGGTGAAATTTATCAAAATAAAATTTTATTGGACGCATCGTCCATCATAATCAATAGTTTCCCGAACAACTAATTTTATGATACGTACTACTTTTTGCTCGAGGCTTAATTAAAACTTTTAATCAATAGACATGACGTTGAAAATTCACATAGTTGAGGTAATAAACCCAGAGTAATTAAATTAATTTAGGAACTATACCAAATTATGTTGCAATTTACTACGTAGGGAAATACGTGGCAACGCATGTTTTAGGTTTTAAATATTTCTGACTGGAATCTGAAATAATTACTTGAAGAGCTCTTCAGCTATTTTCAAAGGCAAAAGAGGAAATAATGATGGTTAACAATATGTTGCATGTCCTATAACAGCTTTTTCTATTACATGTTAGCGCCAAGTCAGACATCAAAGGAGCGGAAACTGGTATATTAGACTATGCAAACCAATAAGGCAATTTTTGTTGTTTCTTATTTTATGAGCACTTATAAGGCAGTATTTAAAGTTAATTTCCGATACTATCCGAGTAAATAATCTCTTACACGAGACGTTAACATTTAAGTTGGTAGTACATATTAGTAGTGTCTGTAAGAAGAACGTATCTATTAGGGATGAATACATGCAATCATTTTTATGCTCCAAGAATTTTTTTCATATACATCTGCAGTTATTTAACCAACGGAATACGTACAAGTAGAATATTTACTGCTTCTGTTACAAGTGCATGTTGAATTAGGTAAAAAAAAAAAAGCAGAACATGAAGACTGGTACGTGATGTGTACGTAAAACTGGAAAGTTTTCTAAAGAAGCAAGAATTACGTACAAAAAGAAACCCGACTTTTATGTTAATATTCTTTGGTACAACAAATACATACATCAGTTAAATGAAAGTATTATTAAGTAATATAGTAAAATATATAGATAAGTGCTTTCCTATCGTTAAACTGCACATGGGCTACAACAATATCGAAAATCTCGGTATGGTCGATGCAAAAATGTGCATAATTAATTATTTCGCGTTAAACCTTTTTAATTTTTAATTAAAAGCTGTCAGGTCCAGTTGTTCCCCCGTGAAAAGTTCTCTATTTTCAATCGTCCATTTAACATGTACCGTTTAGACGCTACGTCGGTAATCAAATTGATTGAGATGTGATCGAATTATTCGGTTCATTTCCGGTAAACTATTCACGCACGGATCGCTTATATGAAGCAACTTCCATATCGCGCAGTCCGAAATTAATATTTGCTAACGCGTATAGGTAAAATGTTAATGACCAAATTATCCACCATCCGGCTTAGCTTAATTCCCAGATTATTATACGTTTATGAATGCAACAAAAAGATGCAGTTACGTAAACTACTTCCGGTTTAATGATTTACCTATTTGCTAGTGGAATATTAAATCCATGTGTACTAAACACATTAGTTCTTAATTTGCAAATGAATTATATTTGTTTGGGCCAGGAAAGCGCTTTTGTAGAGATCACAGATAAATATAATTATAATTGAAAAAACTAGTTTTACAAGCCATTAATGATAAACAAAACTTTTCTTTAACTTTCGACGGACTCCCTCTATCTAAGCACGCCATGTATATAAATAGCACGTTTTTCAATGATCCCAGATGATAAAAATAGGATTTTCTAATAATAGATATGTAATAATGCACTTTGAAGAATTAAAATAACTTTCAAATAAAACTCACTTCTAAATACGCCTATCTTCCTCATTTGCATGAATTAGCGAGCTGTTATAAAAAGCATTTGTTAATTTATGTCCAACAACAACGAAACGATTTGTGCTTAAAGATATTTATTGCTGTTAAAATACAATCACATAATTTATATAAACCATTTCCTATTACTTACAGATTTCTTTCCAGATGGTAATATTAAGTTAGGGTGTCGTTGTAGCGTATTTGCAACCCCCGAATGTGCACGTTTACTAGTGGAGATGAGAACTAGTACTCTTTAATTTGGAAAATTATTCTTTTAAGCCACATAGAATTATTCTTTCCATGTTTATTTGTTTCTATTATTATCTTAAATAATAATATTACGGACTTAAAGAATATAGGGTGAAGGTGGATTATGTTTTCCCTTTCCCGCGATTACCGTTTGCTAGAGATATATTTATTGAATACAAACCCCTGATCAAGAAAGGACTCAGCTATATAAATCGACGTAACGTCATATTAAGTGTACTGTACTAAAGCAAAACTAGAGAAAATGGTCAATACTAGACGGCACTTTTGCGAAACCAGCAGCGGTCGCAAACCTTGCGGATTTGGAAACTGAAGTGACGATGACCATCGATTCCTTGTCTGCTTTGGGGCGAGATGAGAAGAGTACTAATATCATATAAACGACAAAAAACGACAAAGCGTCGAACATTCATCGTATCGCTAACACAATGCTTAAAAGCTCCCCATATACGATTGTCTAGATTGTATCATCATCATTAATCATTAATCATTTTCGACTGATTTGCAACTTCTGAGGGTGTTATGGTGACGAACCTTGTCCGAGTTTTTGACACACCATGGCTTCAGGGGCTGCCACACAAAAAGATCAAACTAAAAATCAATAACATGGTTTGTCTTATTGACGGTTATCTTAAAGACCCCCCATTTCAAATTAATTTTTTTTGATTTTCACAAGCGATTATTCCCAGGGATCTGTGCTGGTTCCGGAACTATATCTTTTGTACACACATGATACCCCCAAACATTCGAGAGCAAAGCCGGCAATCTACGCATACGGCTTCGTCATCTACTCTACTTGTAGGATAAACCTGAAGCTTTAAACTGCTATAGACAACTTTATTATTTGACCCAAAACTAACAGATTAGTCCAAGAAAATGCGAAGCAGTTAGATTCACCTACCGCATTTAAGAACATCCCACGGATATCTGCAAGAATAGCAAGTGTTTCCTATGGAAAAGAGAAAATACCTTGTGATGGATAGAAGATTAACATGGGTGAGTCACGTGAACTGAACTGTAAGGAAAATTGCAGTTGGAATGAATGCTTTATCGCTTGATTGGAAAACACAGAGTCATCGACCTAAGTACCAAGACTCCACTTTACACGTCTACCAGGCCCTTCATTAGTATAGGGATACTTGGTACGGCGTACGGCTCCGAACGAACATCTTAAGAAGCTGGAAACACAACAAAATTCTACCAAACATTGCAATGCCTCTCTGATACGTTCGAATCAAGCAGCTTCAAGAATACCTACAAGTATCACCGCTCAGGAACCACTTAACAGAGCGAGTGAAGGAAAGCGTATGAACGTGCGGGACTTCAGCCACTCACCGATGCAGGAGTGCCACCCACGAGGGTAAGAACTAAACTATCTGCAAGACCTTGTTGGTGAAAATTGGACCCTAGAAAGACCAATTCAATTTTGCAATCATAAAATTAATAAATGAAAGCAAAACTTGTTTCGACCACTGGTACTTTGAAAGTGACTACCTAGATGCAGACTAAAGGGACACACAATAGTCCGATATGGATGAACGACGTGCTAATGATGTCGATTATTTAACGTTTCAGTTTCACGTTTGTGATGGTATTTTGATATAAGCAAAACCAATACATGTATGCGGAAAATTATATTAATTGACTCCATATATCATTTGAAGCCGACAAACCGCTCAACAATTCATATTGACTTGCCACTGTTGTATTGACAACTTTTCACAGTTATCATTGTAAATAGAGCTTTTTTAACCGGTGCGTGATATAAAAACCAAACTAATTTAATCTATAATTTTAACTTAACATTGGATTCTATTCTATAAGTTAAAACTTTATCAATCCAATCTTTCTTTAGCTTCTAAAAGTGAAGACTTTCGTTCCAGCAGATTAAAAAGTTTCCATTACTCAGCTTAATGGAGCCCGGTATATCTAATCTTGAAAATAAATTTGAACAAACGCTAGTATGTTACCAACATATTTCATTACACCGTCAAATTTTCGTATGTGTACCACTCTCCGAAGAGCAAACTTTAAACATTCTTTCTCGGGCAACTCCAACTTACAGATTTTAATATCCTTCTGGTACCATATATTTATGCAAAATTAACTAGAAAGAACTTCCGTTAAATAAATTCAAATGAAAGTCGACACAATAGCCTCTCGAGTCTTTCTCGCGGGTAAAACTCCGGTAAAGCTTCGCACATTTCTGCCGACAACCGTCGTAAATGAAACAAAACTCGCCGCCCGAAAGTTTCGAGCTTTTATTGTGACACGAATACAATGGGGGTCTACAGAGATACCAAAATATATGTTCTCCGGCAGAACCTTTCCAATTTAGAAGCGAACCGCATTATTGAGAGGATTCCGATGAAAGGATTTACCGATTTTAAATTAGGGAAAATTGTGTTTCTACGTTCTTTTAATAGTATTTGAGGTCTCCGGAGTGCTAATGCAATTAGGTAAATAACAATAATTATCAAAAGATTTTAAACCACAACAGCGAAATTAAATATTTCTACTCACATATTTGAGAAATATACGTTTGGGAAAGTCTTATTTGCTTTTAAAAGGCTATTATTTATAACGGTCTCGTTCTTTGTATAATATGGTAATGACAAAACAGAATAAACATATTCAAGTCCCTAAAAATCTTTGTTACGTTATAACAAGTAGATCATACCTTATAATTGCTACGAATTGATTATTACTTTTCTATTGTATATTTTACTTTTTTAAACTGAATACAATCATGAAGTCCAACTTTGAAAGTATATACTGTATTGATAACTTAAGCTCCATAAAGCGGCGCAAATATCCGGTTGATTTAATTTAAGAAAATAATCGGGTTCTTGAGCATTTAAGATTAGAGTATTTCTACAATCATCTTAATACATATTACAGTAAATACGATTTTATAATTTATGTAAAATACAATATTAGTTCTCTCTAGTTTCTGACTCATTATAACATTTTCGCTACAACTTTGATTATATATAACGATGTTTTTACTTTATCCTCCGTGATTATTACACTTCCCAACACACATTAGCACGTAAAGATATTGCTTTATAGAAATGAGAAGGAACAAATCAGACCAGACTTTCTTGCATTAACAGAAAAAAATATAATTTGTAACATTCACTATTTTTCAAGGAAGCAAGCTACCAAGCATTATTTGTTCCGGACATTCTTTTACGCGGGAGGTGTTACTATTTTTCTAATAAATTTAATAACTGAGATGTGCAATTTTAAATAAGAAAGTTTCAAGAAGAACTACAACAATAATATAAACTAAAGCAATATAATATACATTCCGAAACTATTAACGAATTACTAGCCAATATTTATTTCCGCCAAGAAAAAAAGATCTTTAATACAAATTAACTTTAAATCATTTTCTCAACAAACAAAGTGGTTTCACTATTTAATTTTCACAAAAGGCTATGGTAAGGGAGGTCGATCTTGCATGTGGCGGGCTATGAGTGGTGCACTCGAATTTTATCACGGATGATGGCAGGTTTTCTGGCGCATCCAGGACGATCTCGACTCGCCATTCGCTTGTTGACAATTAACATCGTTTCACCCTTTACAGCAGGGGCAACAATATCAAAGTATGAAAAACTTTACGCACACAGTCTATGCACTGAAGAAGCTCTGTGAATATGTCAAATTTAATTTGTGAACCTCATTGACTCGCTCACCGCACATACAAAAGAAAAATATTGCGGAAATGATGCATGAAACACAAGATCTGGAAGTTTTTACTTTATATTGCCGATATTGTTAAATACCCCATAATAACTATAAAAATGTAAAATCCCTTGTTAACATCAGGTTTGGGCTTTACTATTTTAATTAAGGAAAGGTATCTCTGTCGTTATTTGTTTTATGAGAAAATAAGAAAAAATATTGCCAATCGATCGATTGCCAATTAACTTGATTGATTGTTGACTGGTTGATGGTGCAATCCCACACTGAAAGAAATCCAGTTTTACATAGGATACTTACATCACTGTAACTTAGTTAGGGATTAGTTGATGAATGTAAAGAACTGAGTAAAATAAAGGGCATGAACAGTTTCTACCCTTATTATGTTGGTTCAATATTAAATGGGAGCTCATGAAGATGTTAAAAAAAATAGTACTGGAAACAATATAATCGCATCTGCCTCGTTGTTGCATCAAGCGAGTTTAGTTCCAAAAGTAAGTTAATTCAAGTGGCGGACGATGTTCCTACTACATTTTAAAATCATTTTTTTTTTCCAGTTATTGTGGTATATAAAAAAATATTTCATCCTCAGACAGATTGCATTAATTATTTAAATTATATTATAAAAGGCAAGAAACGTTACTTCTGTCATCTAGATAATGTTGCATTAAAAAGCTGCAATATTGTAAATTTGTTAAAAAAATAGTATTTATGAAATCAATCTGTCAATCAAATTTCATCGTATCTGCCTAATGGTTTTAATAATTATAAGAAGCATAAAAACAAAAAAAGACAGACAATTTCAATGCTAATTTTTGAAATGTTTTAATTCACTCCACAAAGAATTTCCTCATATAGCAAATGTACGGATTGAAGGGTTATCTTTATAAACAGATAGTAAAGATTAAAGTGAGAGATAACACTATAATGTGTAATAAATAAGTTACGTAATTAAAAAAACTTCTTTGCCTAATTTCCAAACGGAGGTTCTTCCTTCGTGTAAGTTGTTTTTTAAATGTCATTTTTAATATGACCGACTCGTTGAATAGTTGGCGCCTGCATGTATTTAATTAATTACTTTACCGCGCTTTTGCTCGTTTGTTTTATGTAAAGCGTTTGCTATCGCGAGATCATTAATATGGAAAGAAATTTCGTATGATGAAATGCGCATCAACTAAAAAATCTACTAAGTAATTAGATGTTATGTGAGTGTAAAATATGTTGTGCAATTCAAACGCTATTACGTCTGTTGTTTAAATATCTATTAATGTAGGTATGTACGATATGCAAGTACATCATTATTTTTAGCTTTTCATGGTCCAATGAATCTCGTTTCAGTATTTATGTAGTAATGGCGGCAGCTTCTAATTTCTGTAATATAAAGGAATGCCTCTCCTCATTCCATGAACATCTTATATATAGCAATTGCTATTAAATAAATGCAAGCGCTATTCACAATAATTACCCTCGCTCATTTTCTTCCTTATTATCCACGAAAAAAAAGTTACGTTAAATTATTAAATATAATACATTTTTTTGTACTTCACTATTATGGCCGGTCACCTAATGCAAGGCATTTGATACGCATACATAGTCGATGTAATGATAATTACTTTGGCTCGAGCAGTAAGATTATGCCGACATTAAAATACCATCCAGTATCTTGGATGTTGTCATTGCCATGCTTCGCACTCATCTCAAGATAGGTGCTTCGTCTTTCCTATACATCGAAACTCAAAAATGACGTATCGAAGCCTTAATTAAACCATGAAGCTGTAAGTTTATTACGGCGTCATTTGAAATTTTAACGAACTAGTTTGACGAGAAGCAACCGGGAATTGCGTAAATGTGTGAGAAGAGTCGGGAGCGTAGAACACGAAATACAGGTTTCGTCCTAATCTTATTATCTTAAGTTGTGTATGTGTAGTAAACACAAAATGATGGCAGCGAAACATCAAATATGGAAATTAATTCAGACCAAAGTACGAACGGATGATCGTAAACATGTTATTGAACCTTATTAATTTCTTCTTATTGGTCTGCTCAGGTATAGTGGGATTATCAACATGATCATCTCCGCTTTAATAACGTAAGACCGTTTAGACCAATTATTTTTCAGTACGGTAAACATTATTATCTCGGTGAAAACGTTTCGATTGCTAAGACGCTAAAGTACACTTAATCTACATTAAGATGCATTAAAATATGCAAAATGCATAAATGCCAATAAAATAATGACGTTCTTGACAAGAATAATTCAGTAAGCACTGTAAGGTTTTACGAGGGGAAAATTTGAGAAAATTTAGAAAATTAGGATCTCCGGAAATTATTGAGATGAAATGTAGGGTCGTGAAATTCGGAAGTGTCTCTAAAACACCCTTTTGGCAATTTAGAATTGATTTGGAAAGATAAATGAATTTTTAGATGATTTTTAGAAATTTAAAGAAGAACTAAGCTTATGTATCGAAGTTACATTTCATAAACACCATGTTTATGTCTTCTTTTTGACAATCGGCTACTTCTGATTAATTAATACGACTCACGCTTGAATTACAATTTGAATTATTCGAATTAACACCTTTTAACTGGAGATTTACTCGGACACAAGTTTCCTCTATGATAGATAGACACAAAGTCAATTATAAAATTAGCGTCATTTCACGGCATTGTTTAATCGCGTTGACCATTAAACACTTACGATGATTTTACTATTTAAAAATATATTTTTGTTGAATTACAAACGGATACTATTAATTTTGATATAGCATGATGCAGGGACGCAATTGTAATTGAGATTCTATGACAATTTACATCATTTCAACCCTACAACGTGAAACTTTACCGAGAATTTTTGACGAAGACTGACCGAACGGTTATTAATTCATGAAATTTTACTTTGTTATGCCTATAACGTATACTGAAACTTGTTGTAGGAAGACTATATTAATTTGGAAGTTTCGGGAAACAACAAAATGGAACACAATGGAAGTCATTGTACCTTTTTAACCACTATTATCGTTGTCTGGGCTTAATCCTTCCACCACCTGCGCTCCAAAGATAATAGGCCAGAAAACGGAATTTTTTCTACCAATGGAGCTATCAACCAATAGAAGAACTTTACGTGGGATAGGTGGACAAACTGGTCTTACTAGATGAGATAGTTGTAACATTGCACCACATACGAAATGCATTCGTATTCTTAATATGCAGGTTCACTTGTTTTGGTCTTAAACATTGTATATCATATAAAACTAATTTAATTATTACATTTCCCAAACAGGAGATTTCTTTGTACATCTTTATCACACAAAATTTTTATGTTAGCAAATTTGCCAATTTTAATGTTATAGCAACGTGTGTAGTTGCCATACATGATTTTTTTCAACATTTTTGAATGTACGGTTTTAGAATTAATAACAAAGTAACAACCTTGAGACTTCAGTTTGTTAATTATTTATTATAATCAATAACTTTTCTATCCTTTAGTGTGTAAGGGTGTTTTTTCTTTCTACATGCTAATTCCTAATAATTTTATTCCAGTCGTTTCTGATTGTTGCTAGTTACTTAGCTTCTAACCCTACTCTTTTATCCCATGACTCCTTTTGTCGTCCTCTCTGTCTTAAATTCTTTTGAGAGGTATACCAGTGTTCAATCTTTGCAAATTTGTTCTATAAAATTGCCTATTGCTTCTACTTATACTTCTTCTCTAATGTCTACTTCCTCTGCTGTCTCTGTCTACTCTAGTCACACCTTGTACTCTTTGTAAATACCTCATTTCTGCCGCACGAATCCTACTTTTTCCTTTTTAGTTTGGCACGCATGATTCTCAGCCGAGGGTGGAGAGAGGCCTGTAAACGTCTTTATAAACTTTCATGTTCGTTCGGTTAGTTTACTCAATGTGTGGAATACAGTATTGGCCTTTTCTATTATCCCGTTTAGTTCAATTTCATGCCCTTCTGATTCTTCTAGAGTTGCTCCAAAATGAATATTTTTGAATGAATAGCTTTTGACCTGCATTATTATTTCATAATTGATCCTAACTTGACTTTGTATTTGTTCCTCTATTGCCATAATCTTCGTTTTGAATGTATTCATTTTCATACCACTCCTTTCTAAAGCGTCATCCCATACATTTAAATTTAATTCTAGGTCTCTTTTCGTTCCTGCTATAATTGCAATATCATCCGAAAATATGTAGTCTATGTTGTCAATTCTCTTTAGGTTGCTATAGCTGATATTTAGTGGTTCTGTCATTTATTTTGTTTCGTTTATTAAGTTACCCATAAAAGCAATGAGAATTTTTCTCTGTTTAGGCTTGATTCGAAATATGTTGTAGATTCCTTTTCCAACAAACATCTCATTTGCGATTTGTGCTATTACATATCATAGATAGAATCAAGAGATAAAGCGGTGATAATGTAATAAAAAATTTAAAAAAGTCAAAGAAGGCATATACCTCATACGCCAAAAAGAATCATTAAAGGTGCTGTATGTTATAAGTGAAATTATTCCTTTTTAATTTCAATCATATAACTTTTTTGTTGATTTCTCCATTTCACATTATTTTAACATTTAAAATCCATTTAAATTGTTTTCTTTTTTGGTTATGGGAAAGGATTACTTCTATTTCATTTATTCCTTAAAGAAAACTTGATTCCATTTATGAAATTTCCGATTAGGAAATCTATTAATTGGAACTAATTAATTCTGTAAACCAAGGTAATACCGAATGTGAATTAAAAAATATAGAGTACTTTTAAGTAAAAACAAAATATTCTTAGCAAGGTTACGTAGAGAAATTCCCCTATGACCGCCTACAAACCCATTTCAAAATTAAGTTTCCATTTAACCATGTACCTGGAGCAGTGGTGACAGTAATTATTGCAAACAGATGTTCAGATTCTATTCGTAATGAAACATTCCTCTAAACTTTAATAATTATAATTTGGCAGGAAGTTGAAGCTCCCCTCTTCACTTCCTATATTCTGGTTATTGATTTGGGATTTAGTTCTGACAGAATGCACCATCACGTCCGCATTGTTATGCAAAATTCACCACCTCAAATGCGCTCATCTCCGGACGTTTATTTCGCAATCACAAACGGAAGTTTCTATATATCTTTACGAACTTTCGAATATTATTTTTTATATATATTTTTATATTATTATTTATTTTGAAACAATGAATATAATATTCACTAAGAAAATATAATTATATTTATATATATATAAAAATACTCTTGCTTTTTTTCACTTTGCGCACCTGTCAATTGCAAAGTGTACTCTAGAGTACCATCAAAGCTTCTTATCGGACCCTCTTAGTAGTTTGACAGTTTGAAAACTTTCTGCTTAGCAGATTAAATACTTAAAGAAGGCTTCTAAAACTCTCCAACAGCATGTCGGATAGTTTTGTTTCTAAAATCGTACGTCGTAAAACTTCACGATTTAATTTTAAATAGGTCGAAATAATCCATTAGTAGTTTTAAGTGTTTGAAGCAATATATGAAAAGTCAAAGTAGAAAGCCAACTACGATGACGTTATTAAATAAGAACGGGATTAAACTTCAACTATTTTGTTATCTCAATAATAAACGCTCCGTGTTCAATTAAATCTATACCTGCGTTGAAATAAAGAAAAACAACTATTTCACTTTTACATTATATATTTTTACTTTTATATACTTCTACTTATATTATATACTTCTACCAAACAAGTCTGCATTCAGTCAACAGAATCTGTTTTTTATTTTCTCAAAACAGTACGAAGGTGGTTTGAAAAGTAAAATGGATAAACCATTTTATTTTTCAAACTAATCTCCTCTTTGTTGATCCCCTAATGTAGAACTGGTCTAATTCCGCAAAATACGCATGCATTTCCGCAATTACATTCTCGTTTGAATAAAACCTCTTTTAACGAAGAGACGCTAAAAATTCTGCAGATTCTATTGAAACAGCTGCAAACCATCCTTGGAACATGTCGCACTATTCGCTTTTGGTCAACAGTGAGAAATCACGGCAGTATGTACCCGTTCAGTCGATATATCCATAGCATTAACACTCTCACACATCTCCAATTTTCTATCAGATCACGAAATTTCTCTGTGATTTCTGCAGTGATAACCTCAACATGGGGTCTAGAAAGTTCAGTGCTGCTTGTTCTCATATGGCCACTCCAAGGTATAGATTCACCACAATGTTAGCCAAGCTTTTCTTCAGTCTCCTACTTTCATCCATTAATACTTTATTAACCCACAAAACCCTCTTTCATCCATTTTTGGCAATCACTCAACTTGCATGATTCAAACGAATGCGAAACACACAATGGTGTGAGTTCCTCCAAGAGATGCTATTAACTGGCAATAACCTCGATAAGTACCAATTGTTCGCCAAATCACATTCGTATTTTTTATGGGAGTATAACTAATTCGTCACTTCTATTTTCTTGGATTAAAAAATTGACAAAATTTACAACCAAATGCACCATTTTTAAAGTTATCAAACCAGCGCGGCTGAGGTTTTTTGACCAGCTTGTGAAAAAGAAGTTGAACACCTATAAACATACTTGCTTCATAATCACCCCTAGCTACCCCGAAAAAAAATTAAAAGTAGCTTATACAGCATATAACAAATGTCAATAATTTTACTAAATAGTGAAGTAAAAAATGTCATTTGTTATGCAACAATGAATGAAATTGTTTGTACCAGATGTAACCAAAACTGTATTATATGTATTTTCTTACTTTGCTAATAACAACAAACGGTAGATTGCTTAATAGGAATTGTTATTACTAATTTTACCTTGGTTTCCTTATTTACAGCACTAGATGTCAATAGCATTTAAATACAAAATTTACCATTTTAAATGTATAAAAGCGCAGTGAAAAAATTTTTGCCGTTTTAGTTACATTAACGCACGGTAGCTAGACGAATGAGTGCCTTACACCCACTCGATGTCGAGCAAATAGTCTAGGAACGAATATGTTCTTCAAATTCAAGCCGAGAATACCAAAATCGACGGTCGTTCGTTCCCTAAACTTTTAAAAGTATTCGGTGCTGAACGTATGCGTTCCTCAAATTTCGAGAATATGGGCATATGGTTCATCCCCGGCGGCTAAACGTATACGTTTAGCCATTTACATGAACGAACGGCAGTCGAGAATTGGGAGTAAATCATTATCGATATTACAGAGTAACTTTTTCTGAAAACGTTTTCGCGAATGCTTTCAATACACGGAAGCCATCTAGATTCAAAGGTTGAACCATACAAGTTGTTTTCTTAGGAATGTTCTAACAATGTGTAGGTTTATCAGCAGATATGCATATTTGAAGCAAGTTAAGCGTTTCATAAGTTTAGTAAATTTTTAATGTAAGTAATTAATTTTAAAGCGTAACTCCTATCCAAAACTGGCAGCATTTGGAAATTAGTAAACATTAAAGTAATTAGGAAGTACACTTTTAATCCAGATTTTTTTTATATGCAGTAAATAAATAAATAATTAGGAAATGAAAATAAAATATGCAAATAACATATAGTAAGTATGTAAAACAATCACTTAGATTATCGCAAACAATAACACCAAATATCCTTTCGCTTTCTTATTGTACATGCAGACGAACAGCAGTAACCTGGTAATTTTTGAAAAGCCACAGAATATCGAAAGGAAACATTAAGGTTATTTCTACTTCTTGTAAGATACTCATGAAAGTTACAATTTTGACAAAATTGTTTTTACTATCAAACAATACACAGCATATGAAGAGCGACGAAACAATTTACGTTGCAGAAGCATGCGAACTGTAAAAATTCCATACATAAATTAAGTATATACCCAGGTAAATCCCTATTAATTAAATAGATACCACGATAGCTGCAGTAAAAACACATTGAACCAAATGACGCCTTCGGCACGATGAATGCGACCATCGCATCGCATTATTAGCAAAAGCCCACATCACACCGTAATTTAGTAGATGAAAGTATCCACAGAGTAGCTTAATTATTAATTATAGTTAATTGACTGTGGTATCAACCCCATATCGAATGCAGTAATTGCAAAAACTGCTAGCAAGTTAGCGATACGTATAGTATAATTGATTCATAATATAACAGTGATAAGCGCCACGATATTAACCGCGCGGTTTGGATTAACGGTGAATAGTGAACAGAGCCGTAACAGGACAATATCACATGCATATTTATCGACTCTTGCGAATGTACTTAATGAAGCTATTAATTATGATCAAGTAGCGTTTTGAGGTTATCCTCCTGTCAATTATATTTTAATTGTACATCACTGTAATTAACATAGGCCTTAGGTTGGAACATAATGGTAGCAGATGCAGTATTCTACAGCTGTTTTGTGTCAGTTACTATGTCACAATGCACATTATCCATGATTTTCTATTAGAAATTTTACCTAACAAATACATGGAGTCTGCAATAATAGCCGGAACTTTTACGTTTGTGTTAATTACACAGCTAACAATTAATTAATTTGGTAATCCGACTTTCTACTGCACCCAAGTACCATGTGCACATATTTTCTTTAATTCTTCCTTTCAATTTAATATACATCGAAATTGATGTATTTATCTATTTTGATGCAGAAAATTTGGATCGCCTGTAGATTTTTCTTGGCCAATTAGTTGAACATGGTAAAAATAAGCTTCTGAGTATGGCAGCTTAATTCCTTTATTTCTATCAGAAATTTTTAATACATGTTTGGCTCTTAACGTTTCAATCAGATCGTCATGTTTCTCAAAGAAATTTTTTTTGTCATAATTTTAATAAACTATCCAATGAACTACTAGAAAGATACATGTGCATCTAAAGTTACAGACAAACTTTGTTGCTAGTCTAAAACTTTTAAGACAGTACTAAACTAAGGTAAGTAAAGCTAATGTACTTACATTTATTGCTATAATTTCCCACTTGAGCAATGTATTTTATTCTAATTACCACCATTGTACCATTTGCAAGTAAGAGTATATGACTTTTTGCGAATATGTCGGCATCTATTCGTAGAAAATTTAATCAAAAAAACAGATGTAATTTGCGTGATGCAGAATATTCTGTGAGTACTATGTCAGTACAAATAAAAAGGCAATTTGAATACACTTCCTTCTTTCTATTAAGTTGTTTCTTGTGCATTACTCTAGATGGGTGTTTGAATCACCACACTTGATCGAAAAATGTAGATTTCGTCTCTCGATCGCTGAAACTGTTGAAATCATACTTATTTTCCAGAAAACAGTTTCTGGAATCCCCCATAGTTTGCCAAACTGGGGCCTGTAAGTTTCATCAACGACATTATCAACAGCTTACAATGTGAAGCTTTGTTATTAGCGTATGATATCGTAATTACACCAGTCACTGTTCTAATATTGAGAGGGCCCAATCAATTTTTTTAGAATACCTTACCTACGTGCCAGGTGAAGTGCACCTTGAAAGAGCGTATAACTATGATTTGCTCCTGAGGGGAGATATGTACCTACAGTGACATTTCTATATGGTTTACTTAATAAGAGAATGTGTTACAAACGCAATAAATTTCAATATTCCCAGTTACTTACTAGGTAAGTAACAAACAGAACTAATCAAATGTGTAGAGCGTCGGTATCAGCAATTTTAATTTATGAAGTGCGGTCCACGTATTCTAAGCCTGATAAAGAAGGTGTGTAGAAGAGAAATCTCTTTATTATTTCTCAATATAATCTCCTGTTATTAATACCACTGTAAAGCTGTTTGCCATGAAAATGCTCTAAAACTGCCTCATGGATCTCTTCGTCGGTGTTTCTTCATCTCAGCTCCGATTTTAATTTCGAAAATATAAAATAGTCACTTGGGACAAGGTTTAAACACTATGGCAAATGATCGAGTTCCTTGAATCCACACTGACGTACAGTAGCCTTCGAAATTGCAGCAGTGTGGACGAGAACAATGTCGTGCAAGAGCCAGGCACCTTGTCCCAGCTTACATATTTCTCAATAATGGCTTATTTTAACTCCCGTAGCAAGCAGGGATAATATATTGCGTTTGCTGTAGTACTACGTTCTCGTCTACTAATCGACTAATAAGAAGCCCTCGCTATTCCCAAAGATTACCAAGCCATTACCTTTTTTGCACTTTTTTTCATCTTGGTCTTCTTGGGGATGGGTTCACCTTTTTGATATCATTCCATCGTTTCTCTTTTAGACAAAGGATCGAGATACAGAACCATTATTTCACCCTCAGTGACTATTTGGTTAACGGTTGTATTGTTGGCTTCGTGCAGATCAAGAAACTTTCGGCTACATTCACCACATTGTTGCTTCTGAACAGCGCTGAGCAATTTTGGGACCCATCTTACACTAACTTTTGTCATGACCAAATGTTCGTGTAACATCTAAAAAATAGTAGTTTCTAAAATGCCTGTTTGTTCCCCTATCCTCTTACTCTTCAACCATCGACCACTCACTACAATTCAACCAATCTGGTGTTTTCTGGAGTAAATACAGTAATGGGCCCTCCTTCGCGTGGATCATCTTCAAGAGATTCTCTGCCCCAATAAAACAATTTTGACCAACATTTAACTGTGGCACACGGTGATGAGTTTTTATAAATCGTGTCTATTCGCTCTTTGATTTCGGCAGTGTCTTTCCTCCCGAAGTGAGAAATTTGATGTTGAATTTTGGACATTGTGAAAATTTACCATGCATCATCCTAACTGAGAAATGGTTATAAACTGCCAAATTATTATTTGAATGGTAACTAAAGACCAGTATTCCAAATAGTAGCATTTGTTTTTGATCCCCTTCTTCTTAGGCAATAAGGCCTAGAATACAGGGACCACATCTCATAAGTTATTGTTTACTTGACAGTAATTCTTCATCTTTCTGTGAAATTATTAAAGTAACCAGAGATACGTAGAACTGTAGGTGTCGCAGTACTGCATTTTTTGTAATAATTTTGTGTTTTAGTTCGTATTATATTATTATTCTAAATTTCTAAATAAAATTTCACTACATAAACGGAGTTTCCAAGAGAAGGAAGGAAGCGAAACAAGTTAGCATTGTAACGGTTTAACCAATTACGTACATAAAATATAGTTTCTAGGAGACGATAGTAACGGAAAGTTGCCCATACACAATGTATACATACAGTGGGTAAAGTATTAAAACACTTGCCTATAAAGTTTTACACCCGTACATTTGAAGACGGACACATGCAATAAAAATATTCCGAGATCAAGCCACGGCTAGTAATGCTGATCAGGGAAAATGTGTATCGGATAGCGTACTGAAGATCGTAAAAGAATTGTAATAAAGGTATAAACTTCTCGGTGTATGCTACGCTACATGTTACGACTATATTTCCAAATACTCTTACAAGCGTTCATTTTCAGCTTCGCCAATCTCATTGGGATCAAAATTGTTTTCTTGTTGCTTTTATGGAGATATTGAATTCAAATACTCTAGGGCTTCCATTGAAAAGTAAATTTACGAGTTGCCGATTAATTTAATTTGATAACTAAACTGAAGGGCTTTTAAAGTTTATTATTTTACATGTCAAATGCTTGTATCTTGTAACTGTCGGAAGTAAATTCGGATATGTACATTTTTAATGGAAATATTCAATACAGAGTGAGTCGAGAAGAAAGGAGGAAACTCCAAGAATGAATACGTGAAAATAATACAAAGAAACTCATATGTTCTTATCCGATTTCCATTTGTTTCTAAGTTACAGCGTAATTACAAATAAACGAAATTCTATACATTAGCATCTGGTTAACCTTAACGTACTTTTAATAAATATTCGAAAATACCGCCATTAATATGTAAACGTTTTATGCTATGTTTATGAAGGGCATCTATTGTTCTCCTGCTTCATGTCTTTTTTTTTTATCGGTACAGTATTTCTAATACATCAAATTACTGTATCTGAAGTATGGACTTTTGCCTTGCAAACTTCATTTTTGAACCAGCCCAAGAAACAATAGTCTGATGGTGTGAGGTTTGGCGATCTTGGAGCCCAACTAATAGAACCTACATTCTTCTAGTTTGAAAAACAATTTCGCTAGTCGTCTGCATCGGTATACCTTCCTCGTGAGGCGAAAGGACCAATTGCTTATCTTTGTATCCATGTAATGCTTATATATTTACTCGCTTAGTCAGTTCCTCTCAAAATAGAACGTATAATATTAAATATTATATAAATATATATATATATAAATATTAAATTAATTAATAACGTAAAAAGAACAGGTATACCAAATAATTTATAGGGTAAACAGTTCCCTTAAAATAAACACGTACTCTTTCTCATATAATAAAATCCAAATACATATATAATATATTATATTGATTATATAATTCGGTTCCTTTTTTGTGTACGCATTTAAATGTACCGGAATATTCATAAGCGTTTAGGGCCACCGCCAAACGCTACCGGAGCATGAGCGTCTGGTCGGGCGACAGCGGCAATAGTCGATCACTACAGTAAAAGGATGCTACACAACTCACGGCTACCCAAACGCTCTCGTTATGTCATGTATTTATTTGACACACCACCTCTAGTACTGCTGTCTCCATACATAAGTGAGAAAGACGAAAACCAAAAATTGTGCAATGCATAAGCGCTGCGGCCAGCTAGTTGCTAACAATTCGCCAAGTTCTTAACTGTTTTCCTCCAAACATGTCAGCACTTTTACTTAGCAGCGAATGTCGTATCGTTTCGTGGAAAATAAATATTAATAGCAAGATACATTTTAATGCTGTTCAATTATCAGGGTCAAGAGGAAAGTTTGCTTTTACTTTCGTTGCTAGAAAATGAAAGACGCAGGGAGAAAAAAATGTTGTAGACAATGATAGATAAGAAGATCCTGACAATAAAATGGGTAAAATATGTGTGAAATATAGTAAAATATAATACTATTAATATGCAATATTAAAATCCAAAAGTGTTTATTACTTACAAACTCAATTCAAATACAGTTAATACAAACAAATTCACAGCGAATTTAAACGCTTGTCTCCTCTAGAAGAAGTCAAGCGGCTAGCGACCAGCGAACGACAAACGAATGTTGGTAGCTACCTAATTACAGCTGCGAAGTTTGAGGACAATCCGTCTTTAAGACGGGTTTTTCAGCGTCCAAATTCACTACGAACTTGTTTATTACTATATTTGAATTAAGTTTGTACTATTAAATACTTTTGAAAGGTGTATATCTACATACAACGCTTTACGTATTTCATACATATTTTACCCATTTTGATTATCTTTGTTTCTAGCATCAAAGTAGAAGCAAATTTTCCTCTTAACCCCAATGATTACTCAGCATTAAAATGTTATATGTTATATTAATTCCATGATATTCGCTGGTGAGTAAAAGTACTGAGGTGTTTGATGGTTTGGTGGAAAACAGTTAATGTCTCGGCGATTTGATGGCAGCCCACCGTCGCAGTTGCTAGCGACCAGCGAATTTGGAGAAAAACCTACTTTTGAGACACATTGTACTGCTCCCAGCGAATTAGTGGCAGTTACCCGGTCGCAGTAACTGGCGATTAGCGAATTTCGAAGGAAACGCGCTTTTATGTATAACTGTCTTCCTTACTAAAGTTATTGGTGTTATTCATTACTTTTTGTTGCTTTTAACAAGTTACTTGACTTGCTTGGTTAGGTGGCCCAGTAGGCTCCTGTGAGGTGGTAAATTTTTCTTGTAGAGTCGCTACAATCTCGAGTCACTATTCGTATGTTGGGCATTAGTTAAGGCTTGATCCCTTATGAATCGGATGAATAGGAATAATGAATAGGAATGATTGTAACGAAGCCAAGGAATACACACTGCCGTCCTTGGACGTTTGGCCAAGAGAAAAAGTTTTACAATGTCTTATTTTAAGTTTTATTGTATTCAACAATTATAATCTTAATATATATTTGTCTTAAACACACATGCAACTTAAATTACGAACAAAAACTTTAATTACATGTTGTGATCAGGAATTTTACCCAATTGTATTTGCACCAAATTATTGTAATTTATTTATTAGTCACGTCTTATTGATGGGACCAAGCAGGTAAAGATTTTAGGGCATGCCTTCTCTCTCTTAGAGGCTCGTCCCTATTCAGCTTGACCACTGGTAACGTTTACTGTGGTAAGCGGTACAGCAAGGTAATAACAGTGTTAGAAACGCACCGTGATAAATCAATAGGTTTGGCAAACGATCCAGCGTCATAACTTTGCTTGAAGAAGCATATTCCAGCAGACAAATCAGCGAAAAATTAACTGCATTTTTTAACTGCTTTAAAAAAAGTCACGAAAACTATCGTCAACTTAATAGCTCGGTGGTCTAGTGGTAAGAAGGCTTGTGTCTGGCAGAACAAAGTTAAGCGCTGTGAGTTCTACTAGGATCAAATTTTGTTAACGGGTTCCGTGCAATTCCGACTCATCATTCGTATGTTGAGGAACACTTAACTGCGCTTCATCTTTAGGAGGAGGGAGTAATATTCATAGCCATGAAGCACTTTACACACACAATTTACACACGCTCCTAAGATTATGACACGATTGAAAGCTTATACACCTCGTTGGAGGGTCACCACAAGTTCTCCCTGTCTTTAGGTATTTTAGTTTCCACCCTTACTTTGTTTAAAATGTCAAATAGGTTTTCTCTCTTTTTTTGTTAATTTTTACCTAATCAATGCCTCTTTCTTTTATTTTCCTTATAATATTAGTTTACTTTTATCGCAATGTAGCTCTGGTAAATGTTTTTTCCATCTCTCCATTTCCAGTAGCCGTTAGCTCAAATGTTTTCTTTTCCTAAGAGCGTATATTGCGTATAATTAAATTAATGCGCATACTTATTTTCGCTTAAAAACAGAAATTTAATTCGAATTAAGGATGGAGCGTTGAATTTTCACTTATAATAACTTCAGCCGGAATTCAAATGCGCAAATGAAAAAACAACAATGCAAATCCGTCAGTACCGTCCAGAGTTCCTTGAATTTGTATTGCGGCAAATTTCCATAGTATATGCCTATGGGTTATGTAAATCAGGGGTTAAATCAGATAAAAGCAAACAATTTCCTTGAAAAAAAAACGTAGCCCCTATGTATACCATAAAACATTCTGATTTTGTATTAGAAAAAGGGAGACTGAAATTATATATGTATATATAGAAACTCTCAATTTGCCGCATAATTAAATATTGTTTAAGTAGATACTGCAAATTGACTTTATTTATTGCAAAGGCAGTACAAACGTGCAATACTTATTTGTAGTATCGAAATATCCGAGAACTCACGTCATCAGCTTGGCCTGCATAGTAGTTATGGAAGAGTGGAATGTACACTCTCCATCGACTTAGACGATCAGCATTAATCTGCAATATACGTCGTGAATCGGGAGCAACGGACCAAACTCCAGGAGTGTACTGTACATACCGGGTGTTGGTTTAAAGATGGACAGTTGCTCTCTCTCTACAATGGAAAGTTCCACAGGATTCAGAAAATTAAATCAACTATAAGAGTAACCAAGATCATTTCACTAAAAATAATTTTAATGTTCGCAATCGACCGCCAGAAGGCGCATCTAATGTGAGATAGTAGAAAAAGCATAATTTCTTCAAAAATTCAAATGGAATGATGGGTTGATATTACTGTAGTGCATGGTCCACGTGATATTGCATAGATTTGTCTTAACACCTAATCACGAAATCTTTCAATTGAAATGAAGATGTGAGGTTACATCCCAAAGAATTCGATGACTGGTTTGTTTCAATGGATTCTTGAAAACTTGGATTTGTTTTAGAGAGGAATTTAAGAACATTAAGAAACATTGAACTTTTTCAATTTATTAATGGACAGGAGGACTGGCCAGTAAGTTAGATAGACAGTTGCTTAGCTAGCCATGAAATAACAAACCTTTGTAATTGTGAAACTCGTGGATTAGTATATCAATTTTTACAAATATTGATGGGGAATATGTCTATAGTTGAAAAGGAAGTAAATATACTGAACAAACTAGTAAAAAATTTCATATTCCTTCGAAGATGCATGTCTCACATCGCGAGAATATACCATACAATATCCAAAAGGAAAACTTTTGCTCGCCTTGCAAGATATTCGCACAACATTACACATTCCTGCTTGAATGAAGATAATTTTGTCAATATTCCCACCTACATTGAGTCTTATTCCATTCTAGTACACGAGGTATTCAAAGAGTCCTAGAGTTATCGCGACGGTATGTTTAATAAAATTTGGAAAAGCCGTAAATTTCACCCCTGTCACATAGAATTGCATCAGGCTTTGAAAGATCGAGGTTGTGAACACAGACTTGATTATTGCCGCTGGCTATTGAACTTAAAAAAATGTCAATTTTGACAGAATTATTTCAATTTTATATTTCGTTAACGTAACAGAAAAATATGTTCTGAATTAATAAATTTATTGTCGAAGCATAAAGTCGTTTTTGTAATTTACTTGTTCATCAAAAATCAAGCCTCTACTACAAGAAATTCATTAATTAAAAGATTTCCAAGAACGACTAAGAAAATTTCAGTAATTTTGGAAATATTATATTTTCATGTGTCGAGGGAAAGTAACCCCGGAACCTATGTTCAACTATGATACAATAAATTATAAAAATGCAATATGTGTGACAAGTAAGTGGAATAACTAAAATAGGGACCGTATAGCTTCCAAATCTATTTTTGAGTAAAGACAGTTGATAGCGGAAGACGTTGGAAAATGTAGTTGAAAAGATTCTTCAGGGCAAGGAGAATACCCGGACTGACGTAAATTTATTACCTAGAAATGAAAGCTATTTCTAAATAAATTCCATAAGCGAACCCCGTGACGGATTTTTGACGCATAACTAAAACAAAACTATAGAAAAACTTGACCGGATCCCCTTTGATCAATTAAACTACCACCGATATATCATCCTCCATCACCCCATATTTTACGGATGTTTAATCCGTGATTTAGAATCTTACTGAGTAAAAGCAACCATAAAATGGAAAAAGCGTAGGCACAAATCAATAGAGGTATTTTGGTACCACATGAATCGGAAAAAGGCTTCCATTGCACGCACACCTGAACACACACGAACGGTAATGAATAAAGAGTAGGCAACGGCTATAGTCGCCGTAGGTTGCACGTTATATATTTTTATTGATTTTTCATTACCCGACGGATACTTTCAATTATTCAACGAATTTTTCGGTGTTTGATGTTGGGGCGTTTTTCCCGTTGGCTATTGATGCCGGGTGGGTTTTGTTTGGTCATAACTTCCGTCCTAGCGGCACATTAAACGAATAATACGTTTCTAAAGAGCCCGTCGAATGCCTGAATTCTTTCATAAATTTCATAGTGTTTTAATGTGGTTCGAACCGCAATACGTATTTGTAGTTCTACTAGGTGGTAATCATGATATCGACTATTTTATCAATTCATACAAAGCGCATTCGTGATCAGGTTACTTACAAAGAAAGAGCTACCATATGTGTGTGCGTATGCATTGGTATCGAATAAAAATGCCCATAACAATGATCAGTTGGTATTTCTGAACTTATGAAATACGTAAAGAAGGTAAATATACATATGGGCACATTACGTCGTAAAAATTACGTGTAAAATAGAAATGTGCAGCGATCAGTTTTCAAACTAATCGGCTTTAATTTGTCTTCGTAAGGGGTGAAACGCATGAGGCCATTGATAAGCAGCGAATAAATAAATATGTTCATCTTTTATTTATTTTGAAACATATAAGCACGAAATTGCCATATACACATTGCAACCCGTTTAGTGATAGTCAACATTGAATAAGTCATCATTATTGAATAAGTATTTGAATTTTCACTAGTATAACATTCCCAAGAAACCAAGTAAAAATAGAAAAGAGCAAACTAAAAATTATTATTATTAAAAATAAAGAAAATGCCGATTATTAAAAAAAAAAGGAAGTGAATTATGAACAAATGCTGAAGAGCAAGTCAACGATCTGTGAAACTGCACAACTGTGGTATAGCTCATACCTTTTAGATATTATAATTATGACACTCACTATTGGTTGTGTTTAAACGCACTACCTAACGTGCTAGGTTATTTCTTATCAATGAAGTTCGCCACTTTCCGTGCGCTTCACAAAATTAGCAGAGACTAGACCCACTCATGCTTATTCGTCTCATGAGAATAGGTTCGCGTTGCTTACTGGTTTCCCCGAGAGTCGACAAAACACGAGTCTGTCTAGTCTCTGCTAAATTTGTGAAACACATGGAAAGTGTGAACATTAGAATGGCTCTAAATATAGTGTTGCTCCAGCATAGAACAATATTGACGCAACACTAAGTGTGAGCATAATTTTATGTATTGAATCAACACGCCAGTTGCGTTGTTTATATACACCACTAGAAATGTGTTACTTATCAGTCTCCGGGTATCGAGTTCAAAGACGGGGCTCGCAACCTTCAGAGTAAGGTTTTGCGTAGTTTTCTTTATTCGAAATTTGGCGAATGTTGGGGCGCGGGCATAATTATAACTCATGATTACCCAACGCCCTCAGTAATTGGTGAAAATTGCTGGGGAATGTAAAAGGATAGATTACTACATTACAAATAAATAACGATGATAGCATCAAAATCTTCAACTGTTTCGATAGTCTTCTTTTTCCATGTAAAGGTCTTAAAATATTTCTCCTATTAAAACATCTAATACTTTAATAAAGCTAGGCTTTTTTCTAAACTGCTTGTAAAAGCCATTAACATGCACAAAATAGTTTGCTTTCAAAGTAAATAAAAGTAGGGTCCTCCTGTGAATCGAGAAAATTACTAAATTTTTCAATAAATGTTTATTTTTAGGAAGAAAAATTCAATGTTGAGGAAAAATATCCATTTTATTTTTTAATACCATTTCTAGTAAATTGGGCCCACATCTGTCCATAATATTCTAGGTAAAAACATCGAATCTTGGGCAATTTTTTGTAATAATAAAGTACAGAACTCTACCCGCTGACCGTAATTTTCCAGTTGAACGCGATAAATGGTAACTGTTAACGATGTAGTATTCGCCGTACAAATTTTTGAGAAAGACGAAACTACGTTACAGTGCGTCTAGTACTTAGGGTGGGCATCAAATACATTTTCTTCGTTGTTTACATTATTTTCTCTAGCGTGATTATTTCGATTATTACGTGAAACAATAAGTTTTCATCTTCGTCTTACACATATAATAAAATAGGTCCTGTAAAAAAAGCCCATTAAATAACTTGGGTTGCGAGAAATTAAAATTATTAACGTAAATCAGAATTACATTTCTTTATATGAAAATTTCAGTATAATTTCAAATTAAGGCAAGCGTACTGTTTCGTGTTCTTAATGATAGCCAACATCATTTCGATATACCTGGCAAGACCGTACCAGGTCATGTCAGGCATCATCCCCATGGAATTACAATGCATTTCCAAAGGTTTTTATTACATCAAGGATATCATTTGACTTAATCGATTTGGTAACCTGTGGATGGAGATTAGAAAAATAATTAAGGAAAAATAAACACACTTTCGACAATGACAATTCTTCCAAAACTTCTCGAGAAAAACTTAAAAATTAAATATTTTTGTGAGATCTTCATCGTAACACTTAACAACACCATTTGCACGTTCTTACCAACAAATTTGCCACCCGCGGATTTATTATTTATATATCGAATCCGGGTTCAGAATACGATTTCAAGGTTAGAAGATCAGATTCCAGGTAGCGAAAATTATATAAATCAGCCAAAGTAAACAAATTAAATTTTTAAAATCAATTTCTAAATTTCAAGTTTACTATTCTGTTCAAAATTCAGCTGTCGATTAGGGATTGTAATAGGAACTTGTATTTATTTATTTTAAAAGAAACTTTCAAAATTCGCAAGGGGAAATATAATCTAAAACTTCATCTAAACTAAAAAACAGTAATCCGCACACACAAAAATCGTTTCATTCATGCTGTTTACCCTAACAATCGTCAAATCGTTAACTACTTTAATTCGACAATAATAAACGAAACTGACCGCTTTAATTGCAAATTCAAAAAGCAGTAAAAGTAAGCTCAAACAGATCACGCGCAATATCCAAAATGACAAATTCCCCAATCTGAATCGAGACTACATCATTTTTCCGCGCCGGGAACTTTTTATTTGCAAAAAGGAGAAAATGACGGAGAAAATAAACAAGATTTATTGGGGAGTCCTAGTACATTTTGGATTTTTGTGCCATGCAATCTATTATTTTTAATCTGATGTTATTAAGTTGGTGGATATATGAAAATTGTTTAGAAATTAGTACTGAATTTCTTTCTACTTTATATAGAATACTATAACCACGCAATCTTTCACACTTATGTGAATCTTCTGTGGCAAATTGCTTTTTGAGCACGCAATGCCTAGAACCAGTATGCATGTGTTTCTAGCTTTAATTCAAACTGTAAACTATATCAATATTTTTCTTAGAATAGGAAATTACTATTTTTTAAACGATACAAAACAAACTATTGTCATTAATTGTACTACTGAAATTTTGTAAGAAGAACTAATTATTTTTCCATAAATGAATATGTACTAGTAACCAGCAAATTTAACACCCATCGTGGGTTGCAAAATAATATCTCAAGTTTCCAATTCAATACATGTTTTTCTAACAGATACCTGAGATAAAACATTTCTAATAATTTACATAGCCAACTAGAATATTGTTACATTTTAACGTACATACTAAACAAATATAGAGATTGAAATCTTCTATCAATTGTATTAATGCACCATAACAATAAGTGCTGCTCGTGAAAGTTTTCTTCTAAAAGAATAATACGGAAGATATTTTTTAGGTTCTAATGGCCGGATTACTTAAAACCGTCGTCAAGGTTTATTGTTACGTTATAAATTGTATGATTATTAAAATTAAACATTCCCATTACAACAAATTGAGCATTTTTATTCATCAAAATAAAAATTCTCAATTTGTTGTTGAGCAAACTTTAACGCCTTATTAATAATGAAATTTTATCTATTTGTAATTACTCTGTAACTCGAAAACAAATGAAAATCGGATAAAAACATATGAGTTTTATTTTACATTATTTTCGCGTCTACAACACTCATGGAATTTGGTCCGTTCCTCCTGACTCACCCTGTACGTGAATAATTTAGCAACATTTCATGTTACTCGGTTTTCACCAAGTAACATAACACAACACAACATGTTGCTACACTGTTTTGAAAACCATCCCCATATGGCTTCCATTGATCTGGTGGGCTATTGAAATCCACCATGGCTCTAAAAACGAGTACTGGTATAGCACGCTTACCCATTATGGCCAATAAGATAAAATAGGATGTTTACAACTAATGGGTTGCGTATATTCACCATGGCATGTTACAAGTAAATTTAATGAAAGTCAGCAAATACGTTATGAAAAAAATAGTTGATTGCAAAATGAATAGGATGCATCATTTGCATCATAATGATACACATTGGCAAGATGTGGTAAGCAGAGTAGGCAAATTCGCGTGCGCACCATCGGCGCAGCTAGCGAATGGACTCTCGCATGCGAAACACTCAGTATCTAGTTCGCTGCCGCCTGGAGCGTACGTAATAGTAGCAGCGAAGTACTCTATGTTCTCGAAGGTAAGACAGTGAATAGGTTCATTAAGGATTATCCGGATTTGATCTACGACGGCGTAAAAATTAAACGTTTGGTGTGCGATATATATCTAACGTGTTGGTCACAAACACATCGTAAACGGCATGTACAAAGTGCAAACCATAATAATATCAAAACTGGTCTCGTTGCAAAATACGAATAATTCTTATTTGATTTATGTACAATGGTGATTCAGTGTAAACTGGCGTTTACTTTGTTAAACAACGATTCAATTATTTCATTTTGGAACAAATACGCCAATATTACATTACCGAGCAGGACCACGTTACGAAATTATTTACCATCTGTGCGTGTACATTTAGAAGATAAAATTAAGGCTGAACTGAAAAATAAAAAAGTGTGCTTCTGTTTGGATGAAACAACTGGTTGCAAAAAAAGATCTGTACTTAATGTTATGGTGTGCAAAATGAAACCACATCAATCGTCATCTTCAATTTTATTAGCTTCTAGACGAATAGAAGAATGTACTGCTCAAGTAATTTTAAAAGTAGTAACCAAAAAATAATGCTAAGATAGCTTAGCTTCCTCATGGTATTGATGGAATAATTCACGGTAAACGCAATAAAAGGAGAGAGAAAAAAATACACTAACACACGGACATGTTTCTACCTACCCGGCGTCATCAGCGTGGTTTCGAGAGTATTTTTCATATCTCTACCTTCTATCGCTGTTGCCTCACTGCTCGAGGAATGGTTTTGGGGAACAGTACCCGGTTTATGTCCCTGCTTCCTGAACGGCAGGCATGCGTTTCTTTGGCACTAGAGGGCGCCAAGAAATATCGGGTTTGTCGTTTTGAAAGTTGTGGTATTAACTGTGAGGCAACAGCGATAGAAGGTTGAGATATGAAAAATACTCTCGAAACCATGCTGATGACGCCGGGTAGGCAGAAACTTGTCCGTGTGTTAGTGTATTTTTCTCTCTCTCTCCTTTTATTGCGTTTGCCGTGAATTATTCCATCAATACCATGAGGAAGCTAAGTTATCTTAGCATTATTTTTTGGTTATTGTTTCTAGGCATTTTCTGATGTGTTCAAAAGTAGTGTTAAGCACATTGGAAAATGTTGATATATCCAGAGATCAACTCTTAAAGTTTATGACAGATGGTGCCGCAACCATAATATCCAAAAATCCATTTGTATATTATCTATAATTCATGGTACCAATCAAAGAAAATCCCGCTTTGATTACACCACTATTGCAATGCTGAAATTCATCAATCTTGGCTAACCTATATAAATGTAATAAATACAACCTCATGTTCATGTGGAAGTGAGACCGCAGACCTAAATCATATTATGTGTGAACGTCGGGAACAAAAGAATATCAGAAAGTTCTAATGGAAAGTTTGCTAGCAGTGGGAATTGATACCTCAACAGACGTAACTTTCACGTTGTATTACAGTCGTAAACACTACTCTGTTTCTAATCTGATCATAGGGTATTTAGGAAGAAACTAAGGTCAAGATTTAAACCTGTAGGTTTGTACACTTGCAGCTTCCGTTTCTCACCTTTGTGGGAGCCCCCTTAATCCAATGTCTAATGAAGTCGTCCTGACAGATCTCAACACGTGGAATATGCCTATGTCCTTTCTTAATTCTTTGTTGAATCCAATTCGTTAAAGTTCATGTAATTCCAGCACATAATGTGATAAAATTGACAATTTTAATATACACATATGCAAAACATTTTACTTAGAAATATGTGTGAAATAATGAAGTGGCCTGATCTGTTTACATCCCTATGTTGCCAGCATGATATAGTTCTATTACAGCAAATCATCAACTAGTATCGAAGGTCATATACAAATTAAATTTTAGTTAAAAAGTCACGAAAGCGATTTCAAATGTATCATCCCGGTGAGTCTGAGAGTAATAATAAACCAGCTTAATATAATCCCCGATAAATCAGCGTAACTGTTGAGCAATGTTAATTTCTCAAAGGAATTTTGAATTAAATTCTCGAATGCAACAATAAACTTCACGCCAGTACAAATTAAACCCGACAATTTTATAATGTCACTGAATTATTTGTCTGCTCCATCAATAGCCGCGGAGGCATTTCGATTCCCAGAAGGCATTTAATAAAAGTAATTGTAACAATCTGTCATATATTTTGTTAAGGCCAACTGTACCGGAACCAGTGGTATTATTTGTCATGAGAATAAAGTTTTTTTTCCTTTTCCTTTCTTCCCCTTCTTCTCTCTTGCTTCACTTCAGTTTCTCTTCGCAAGTCCCAGTCCGGAACAAGAATAGACTCGGATTGGAGTGCTGCTACAGAAGTAGACATTATTAAAACTCGAATGCATGTGACATTAATTTCAACGTTATTTGAATTAGAAAATGGAATATTTTAAGGCGTCAATGTTGAGGGGAATCGAGGATGAATAACAAGGTCTTGCATTCGATTCGACTGAAAATTCATTTATTCGTCGCAAGTAATGGACACAATTGTACACAAGAAGTTATCGATTTATGAAGCTCGATAAGTAATTGTTAAGCATGCATACTCAACCACAAACCTCAGATGAGGTGAGCTTACACGGCGTCAGAAGAAGTCGTACTCAATTTAAAAAAGACTAGCAAGACTAAACCTTGTGAGTGTACGTGTAAGTACAGTGCAACAAATAAAAATTAAATTTTGCAGGTGTGTGGGTTAGTTCATTTAGCATTCCCACGACGTTTTAGTGTTTTATTAGGGCATATTTTTTTTCATTATACAAAAATGCTACGTAAAGGAAGATTAGTTGAGCAGTTCACTCGAGCGTGGTTAGATGATCGTTTTTAATACGGTTTCGAAGCTTATTTTCGTCTCTTGGAATTTATGTGGTACTTAATTAAACGCATAATCAGTTAATGGTAAATAGTATTTACAATAATATATACAAATTGTTGATTATTCATAGACAAGGTGCAGAATCACGTAATAAAAAAAAGTAAGCAAATGTTACAAAAAACAATAAAAGAAATGCGATTATTATTCTAATCTATTTTTGGCATTTTAACCAACCATACAAAGGATTTAACATTTTATGCGTTGTTTTTGGGATATGGTATTTTATAGAAATCAAAGTAAGAAGAAAATAAGCAATACATACATGCATATTCCTGTACTAAGTATTGAAAACACAACATGAAAAATCGCCGTCATAAGTGCCATGACGAGTTGTGTTCAGAAATTCCGCTCCTATGCTTAAGCAGCGGCTTGTGTATCCTATGGCTCCTCTCCATTTTCATTGATATTTTACTAGGAAATTGTATCTCCAACCAACAATAATACCAGGGAAAGAGCAATAATCATCGTTGTTCTATGTTCTTTTTCCTATAAATATGTAGAAAATAAATTCTATTTTGTCTTTATATCATTTCGCAAATGAAATACTACTTGGTAATAACGGTTGCCGATATTCGCCAATGTCAGTTCGTTAGGCGCTAGATCACGCATGTTACAGTCGGTAATATGATATTGTTAAGAAAAGGAAATTTTATTTGTATCATATTAAATTGTAAGAATCTGACATTGTCTATATGAAATGTGTGTCGTAGCTGGTCGTAACAAAAGCTATCGGTAACAAAGAAGAGAACAGAAGCCGAGACAATCGATCCTTTTTGGTTCGATTCGCCTTTGAAAGGAGACGTATTTCGCTAAATGATTTATTTGCAAAGTAATTTCAACTTTTGTAGTGTTAAAACTTTGTCCCTAATCCAAGGGTTATACAAGTCTTGTAATTGAAAGAATGCTGGATTTTCTTGTGCATGGCGCGCTAGTATAGAGAGGGCGCGTAAACATCAATTTTCATTAATTTTTCTTTCCCGTGCTATTGTTTTGCGATTAAATCTTTTAAACTGCAGTAAAGAGTATCTGGGAAATAGTCGCAAATTCATGATGGCTTTTAAATGGATCATCTGTATATTACTATATTACTGGATAGACCTGTTATATCCCTTACAATTACATTAACACCATAAAATCTCTGAAATTGATAGTGTCTGAAAAAAAAATAAAATTTTATTTTAGAATGCATATTCAATATTTATTAACAAACATGTGTATTTTCCATGTCATAAATTTTCATATGTTTGTCAAAACTGTAATAACGCAAAAGCTCGCAATAAACAAGGCAGAAATTGTCTGAAAATAGATGAAATGAAGTACCAAAGGAAGCAATAAGATTATTTTAATTGACGACGATATTGACGTAATACAAGATAAAATGCCACTGTATTAAACCATATTAATACCAGAGGTATTATTTTAGCCTTTCACCTTAGTTTAGAAACATCAATTAACTAACAATAATTTACCATCACAAATACAAAATAAACAAACGTAACAATAACCAAAATCTAACTGGTGGCCAAAACTGTTTACCACACTACGCAATTAGTAGAGTAATAATTCATAAGAATATTAAATAGGAACAATAATAAGAAGAATAATTTACCCCCATACGATATTCGAAAGCCCTACTAACTTGTTGCATCAATGCTTTGGAATACTATTTTAATTCGATCTCTCATATCTTGTTTGGTAGTTGCAGGTGTTTGTAAACCTGTTCTTTAAGGTAATCCCACCTAAAAAAGTGCACTTCCGAAAGTTCCGGAGAACATGGCAGTCACCTATGCGGTCCTCTTCTTTCTTTTCATCGCCCAAGAAAATTCCCGATTTGAATGTTTCATGTTTAAATGGTCATTTACGCGAGCTGTATGGTCCATCATGCAAGTACCACATTCATTGCAAGTAAGTTCTGGAGTAATTGAAGCAAATCATTTTCCAAGAAATTTAAATCAATTTGCACAGTAACGTTTCCTTAAAAAAATACGGTCCAATCGCAAAACGTTAATCGTTTCTAAAAGTCATCACTTAATAATTCTTGTATGCGTTGAATGTGATTAAGATACATTCTGTTTTTACGCAAAAGTTTTTGGCCCACTGGTCGGTTTATGTCTGTTTGTTTGGTTGCTTCTCTCGTGGATATATGGAGCCATTTGCTACTGCTAACATTAGAGTCATCTCATTGTCATCTGTTATTACAGTTTTCCTGTTATATTAAAGCTCCAATTCTTCAATTGAGAATTTCATTATTTTAATTTGGATTTTTCGCTGAAGTTAATAATGTACCAAACTATTTGACAGTAATACAGTTTCTACCATCTAAATGGCTTCACACAAAAATAAACACCACTGCAAATAGTAACTTAACTGATGGGTTATCGTGTACATATTTTTTCTTCATTATTTCTAGACCCTAAAGGATCCTGTAGTTATGAGAAACTCCATTGAATAAACTCCGTTGGGCCGTTTACCACGTATACAGAAAAAGATCTTTTTTCTAACTATCCACTGTAACGTAAAACTTAAATGTAAGCGGAATGCGTTTTATTTTAGGCCAGGCAGCAATACAAATTTAAATTATTTGGTACAAACCAAGAAACCCATCGTTTATTTAAATGTACATACATTCTGAAAGCAAGGACATTTTTCAGAACAACGAAAATAGAAATATTTTATTTATTGAAGCAAAGCTAGCGTGAACGTATAACGATACATACATATATGTCGCGGGATGTAGTTTCTTGCCGCCGTGATAAAACCTAAAATCTTAACGTATATCGGTTTTCCGTTATAAAAATCGTTGCTTCTTTGCAGGATATTGCAATATCGAGGTAACAATAGCATCCCCGTGCTTTAGTTCCACAAATAAATATCGGTTCCGTACAAATAGCGACAGAAAAGGGATTGCACAAAGTTTTAATAACATATTACAAGTGGTTGGAAACTTTTCCTCGCAGCTTTTTTCATCACAAGCAACATTCTCTTCTTCAAACGATTACGGTAATAAGATTACTATCATCGTTCGTTTAGATACCACTTCACATTAATAATGGATCAGGATTTCCAACTTTTCCATCTCTATCCCAAAATCCTTTTATTGAAATTCAATATTTCTGACTAGCAGAACTGTCAGCGATTGATTGGATATTTTGGATGTATCTCTATATCGGTTATTGAAATATCACGAAGTAAAAGTATGTTTACAATTAGTGGAAGTCGATCGGAAGGTGAATAATCTTTGGTGGATGCGCCGGAAACAATGTGATATACTACTCGTAGGTATTTCTATATTTCAAAAATGATTTAGTTATGTTTACAGTAAACATGATTAAACAATGAAGAATGAACAACGTACTTAACAATGTAATTGTAATAAATTTTTAATTGAGTAGAAGCAAGTTAAACCATCCACTTAGGGAGTATTTTCTAAAGGTGGAATCTTGCCAGTTTGCAGTGTGAATTTACAACGATAACATTTTTACAGATACATTAACAATAGAAATTATATAAGTTACAAAAAGAAATTTATGGCAATCTCTTATTTTTAGATTTTGATTTATATTTATATACAGGATGACACAAAGAAACTGATGCTTTTTGAAAACACAATACTCAGCAGTGAGTGGAAAAGATATAGTTGGGTGACACTCTTTCAAGTCGTGAGTCAATCAGTATCAGTGAGTCAATCAGTTTCAATTTAGTGTTGGTCAGTGAAACATTCAATATTCACCTCAGACAACTCCATCAAAGGTGGTAAGCCCGGCAGCGGAACGTCTTTCCCGGTGACACTATTTTAAAAATAATCCGGCTCTGTTTTAGAAAGAAAACCACCTGGAGCTCAGCGAATAACAAAAACGCCTGAGCATTCTGTTCGCCAGATCTCAGCATGTATAATTGTTCGGACCAATCACGCGTTGATACCAAGAAACCCAATTACGACGAGAAGTGCAACTGATCGATGAGAACATGTTGCGAAGTGTTTGGGAGAATCTTAAGGATAGAATCTAGAGGAGATAATGGTCACTAGGTCGCATGATCTGAAATCTGCGTCCCTACAGACACAGAGTTTGTGAAGTTTTGTAAAGTTAACCTGGTATAACATTGACGCACAGGATCAGTGATCTCGAGATGACAATTATCCAAACAAATAACCGTCACCTTCAAGAAGTGATTTTCTCTAAATCAATAAAATGTCCACTTTAATTATTCTAACAGCAAAAATATTTGTGCAAAATTGACTTTGAGATCTATGTGTGTCACCTTCTACCAAGTACTTAAACACTGCTGCTCTTTGTAAAATTCCAAAGTGTATTCGTATTCCTTGGCCCAAAGCCATGGTTCGAATTAGCAGATTTCACTAAAATTGTATTAAATAAATTTATGTATTTTCAACCAGCCAAAGCAAAAATAAAATGTACTCCTAGATGTAAAAACTCAACGTTTACTTTGTATTTTGAGCCCGGTTGTTTGGCGGCTATGCGTTATTCGTGGTGCTTACTATATTTTTCTGATAATAATTAAAATGCCTCTGCTTTCTTTTCAAAAAAGAATCCTAATTTCAGTAAATAGATGCATTTCTTAATTTTTAGAGGAGAGATAACTTAAAACTTCCGTATAAATTAAAAATAAAGAAATCAAGAATATTTTAGATTATCAAAAACCAGGGACACAAAATAGATTGAAAGAATATCTTTTACACAGTCAAAAGACATGCGTAAATTTCATTCGCAATCGTCTCGCCAATTATGCAACGAATATTCTCTAAACGAAACTTCAAAATTAGAATGCGGAAAAAATAACAGGGAAAACCCGTTCATTAATCCACCAAAACCGCTTCGACATTACTGCAGCGCTTATATAGCGAAACAGGGTTAAATGGTAAAATATCAAATACATTTTGCATATATTTTCCTTTTCTAAACGAATGAAATTCGAATGCATGAGTACAGAGAATCAATTTCAACTAGAACTATCAAACACTATTCGAATAATCGTATTAGGCAAAAAAAATTAACCTCATTTTCGAACAAAAGACAACTAGACTACAATTAACACGAAATTCTCTTTTAATGGTTTCGCGCGTCCTACCTCCGTCGCTCTTGAAAGCTCCGGGCATCGGGTCTGCTCCGGACATTCATTAACTCCGCTTCCATTGTCATTTAAAGTCGTCAAAGGGAGGAATTTCGAAGGAAAAACAATTACGAATTCACCGTCACACCATTACGTTAAGTCTTCGGTTCTCTTAATCGTATCAGCGACCCTTAGTTATCGACTTGTATCGAGTAACCTTTCTGGCTAGTCTGACCTCAATCGATTTTCTAATGTCAGATACACACTTATTCTTTCTGTCCTAGTACTTTTACTATGCTGTATTACAGATATTCCAATGCCGATTTCATCCGAATTTAATATATCTAATATTGGATTGATGATAATAGTTCAATCTCATTATTAGACATGAAAAAGTCCCCTCGGCTTATAATAATAATGTGTAATCCGTTATACATTAAGTGAAAAAAATGGTAGGTTTAAACTAGTAAGTAGTAGAATTAAGACATTTTGCGGTTGTAATGATATTCTTTAACTATTTATGTGTAATCAAAAGATACGTAACTGTTCACGTGAGGGCTCTCGTTGGATGATTTTTACGATTTCAGTAAAGGACTAATACAACAATACCACGAATAGCTTGTTTCAACTCTTGTTAATGAAGCACCATCAGAAAAAAAACTGTTTGAAACTGTTTGCAGAGTCTCGTCGCGTGGTTCCGTGAGTGATGAATTCCTTGAAAGTCGATCAAAATCAATTGTTGTCCCCAAAAAAACAGCGAAGCTGCGCGCAACGTGACCCACTGTGGGGTAGATGCATCCTTGGGCATATCGAAGACTGCAGTACATTCGATTTTGCACGAACAATTAGGTGTGAAAAAAATCTGTTCTCCATGGATTGAGCATAATTAGACACAAGCACAAAAAAATGTCAATTGGTGTAAGGAAATATTCAAAAAATTCGACGAAGGATCTTCAAAATCCGTATACAACATCGTAACAGGTGACGAAACTTCGATATATTCGTACGAACCGGAAACTAAGTGCACAATCAACTCTTTGGGTATTCCCAGATACATCTAATCCATTGTTCACGAAGTACTTGTTGACGATCCCTTGTTTCTTTCGTTATACTGATCATATCGCATTGCTTTGGAGGACCGTTAACGCTGAATGGTATGCAACAATTTGTTTGCTAGAAGTCCTCGATGAAGAAAAATGCCACATCATCCTTCATCATGACGGTGCTAGCTCTCACACAGCACATTAAACAGTTGATCATTTAAAGAAGAAAAACATGCAATTAATGTCTCATCTTGCTTTGGCGCTTCAAGAAAATCGACACATGTTATAATTATATAACTAGCAATTTAGTTTTTCTACTTTTCTAAGAATCTTTCTATAACGGGAAATGGGGATAAACAGTTTAGCAGCAGTACGAAATGATTATCGGGACCATTAATTGCATTTATTACGTAGACTGGTTAGGCGTAGTGACTAACGATTTTGTATCCAATTAGCGAAGCAAACTGATATTAAGGGGGAACGTATACGTAAGCACAACACATCTATGGCGCCGTTACTTAATTCTCTCCTTGGTAAATCGAAGAATGTGATAACCAGAAAAGAAGGGGGAAAAGAGGAAAAGAAATGCAATTAGTCTTGCGGCATCTAGTACATTACTTACACTTACACTTTATTCATTAATTTATCAAGACAACAGCTTAGTAGGTCAACGGGTTTGATAACTAGCTTGGTAGTAGCTTAGTTATGCAACCTCTGGGAAGAACAATGAAATTCAGGTAATGTAAACTAGGAAATCCGTACTATTTCCGACCTTCCCGGTTAAAGGGTGTACCATTCAATTTCTTATTCAAACTGATACTATTTCTGATGTAATTCTTTATAGAATTCAGTCTTTAGTACGCGCTTTTCCTCTGCACTTTTGCGATAATTGAATAGTAGATAATTTCATTTAAAATATTTATTTCCATACTCATACAAAATCGACGATAACCAGTGACAGGAAACAAAAATTACGAATTATGTTTGGTTGTTATTTCTTTATAACTACGCGCGCATTATTAAAATGCGTTTAAAGTAGAATTTGGTTTAGATCTTTGTCATCATTACTCGAACAATCGCTATTTTTATATTTTACGCTAACTAAGCTAGTCGTTACTCTAAAGTCTCAGTAATTAAGCGGAATCCTTCCCTTGCGTGCTTTCGGATTAATTCTAACATGTAAACGCAGAATAAGCAGCAAAACTTCGGGAAGGGACCATTTCTGCGCCCATATCCCTAGTTATAAACAAGCTTTTCCACAAGAATTTAATTAAGGAGTAGGTAACGAAGTTGTTTTCTTGTTCGTCTAGATAAACTTACGCAATAACTGCTCGTTTTTCCACTGAATAGACGTTAACTGAAACCCTTATAATCGCGAATCGGCGGAAGTAAATAACACAGTTTGTCTCATTTTCAAGTTTTCGAGGAATGTTACAGAATACTTCGTATACGTTTTACGTTACGGCCATGCTCTACATTATATTTCAAAAGCTAAGAGCACTTAGAAACTTACGTTAGAGCGCTGAATGTATGTATGGATACAAATTTTCCGTAATTCCGTTCGATAATTGAAGTAAGGATCGATATGGTACAATGTCGTAATAAGGAACGGCTTATACGGTACAGCGCAACGCCGCACCGCACCGGTTTGAATCTACGAGATAATACGCCCCGATTAAACCGTGCATAAAGTTCGAGCGCTAAGGTTTAATGTATTAGTAGATTAATTAGACAATATATTCATTAGGAGCAAGGAATCCAGGTCCTTAATGTTCTATTAATAAGGCAAATGAATGAATTGAAGGGACTGTAAATTAATGTAACGATTTTAAACGCTTTCAGTCACATCATTATCTACACATATGCATCTTTCATTTCCTGCAGAAATCTATTTTCCTAAATGGCATATGGCGCTATTAGAGAAAGAGGAAATCGGATAATATTTTACGCTACGCTTAAATTCATTTGTCGTTACAAATAATGTCGTTGCTGCTATAAATCGCTTTGAATAGATTCAAGAAAATAAAATCAAGTAATTTCTCTTATATTTTTTGAAACTAAGCATTATCAGTGTACTTGCAGAACACTTATTTACATAAATGTTTGGACCTATTGATGATAGCTTGGTCCAAATTTTCATCTGGTTCGTAGGTGGAAAATAATTCCTTCGTTGAGTGATTTATAAACAAATATTTATATGAAAATTGTTGCCGAATATGATCAAAATTTGCCTTTCCCGCCGTTAGATGCCAATCGTCTATTCGTATAGACTTTCTTTAACATGCGATTAGCATTTTTCCTCTCCCTTAAGTCTAACTCAAAACGCTGCAGTATACCAATTCTGGGACGCATTGAAGTAATAGTCAAGCACGATGCAACCCCAAGGAAGCTCCGTACAACCGTTGCAACCTTTGTGAAAACAAGATGTTAATTATCATTCTATATCTATTCCAATACCCCAGCAGTGATACGAATATGGGATCCCTCACAAGTAAAGTCGAATCTAGTATGGAACTACATGAACGAGTTAAACAAACATCGGGCTAAGATAACTTTTGCTAGGACATGTGGGACACCGCGGAAATGTTAAATCAGATGAACTAGTCCGAGTAGGCTCGTCAATTGTTGACGAAACCCCGAGTCTCCTTATTGTCGTGACTTTCACCGTAATTTAAACAGCTACTGCACAATGGAGTGAAAAGACTGATGGAAATACTTTCCAGGTTAGGGACAGGGTTGAATTTAGAGCAGAGCTACTAAAGAGAGACAGAAGTCCTGCCAAAATAGCAATAGGGTCGCCAAAACATCTGAACAGTGAAGGCTTGATGGGAAAAGAAGCAGGTTCTCCTAGAAGGAAAAGCAGAATGCCATATACACTGAGAGAAAATATCAGTTGAGCCAACCAAAAATGTATTAACAAAAAGCAAAAAATAATGCATGCGTAGAACCAAAAATGAACACGAGTGCATAGCGAAATAGGTATTTTTGGAAAACGAAAGGTAAAATTGATACAAATGCCGATTCTGCAAATCTGAATGTGGGTTGTCTCTAATAAAAAAGATGTATTTATCGAACTCCATTTGCGTTTGTTGTGAGAATTTTGTGGTTGATCTAAAAGTAACACATTGTCAAATGCAACCGATACCAATATTGGTTTGATTTAACGAAAATAATTGAACTAAAACTAATCGGTTCTGTTAAAGTTGGATATATTCGCTAAAGCATTGATTGAACATATATTTCGTCGAACGAACACATAAACGTGCAACACTTCGTAGATTGTTGAATAAACCAATTCCCTTCTCTCTGCACCGTGGATTACACAAGACCAGTAGGAATATGGCTCTCAGAAATTGACTTGGAGTATCCAACTAGCAAGGCCTTTGGAGAGGAACACACAAAGCTGTTGGATATGGAAAGAAAAGTGAAGCTAACCTAAACGATTTACCAATTAATAAATCATCTACCATGATTTATTATTTTTATTTATTTATTATTACTCAATAGTTCGCAGAGGAATAGATCGACGAACACTTATCTAATCTAAACTTTTATCTCTACACATTATTTCCCCCTACGTGCAAACCCTTGTATTTTGTTGATCATTCGCTAACATTTCGAATGTAGTATCGCGTATAATGCTTGTACTTATACAATGATTTAGATCAACTCTCTCTATACCTTATTTTTCAACGCACCCAACAGAAGGATACCAAATGGTCCTAGGTTCTTGCTGGTCAAATTATGGCACCTCGTCCACGTAACCATGTATTCATTCTATTTAAACAGAATCCTATCTATGTATGTGATGATAATGAGGTAAATATGTAAACCATAATCTCCGCAAGATTTAACTTGGAATAGTGAAAATTCTAACAAATCCGCATAAAACAAAGTAATTTAGCAATTATTTCCTATTTTGCTGTTTATATAGTATGTCCACGGATTTGGTGCAAACTCATACAACAGTGAACGTCGATACATTTTTTAAACCATATTATGTTTTAGTTTTTTTTTGTACATATTATTAATTTATTATAAATATAAGACTTTATGAAATATTTTCTAATGTATATAAATTCGAATGTGATAAAAACAACAAATAATTTATTCAACGGAACCTCCACCTACTTCCACACACTTTTTTATTCTATTAAAAAGTAGATAATAAGGAATTGTACCAGATGAACAGCGAGATATGTAAGTAAACTTGGCCGAGTAGCAAGCGTCAGGGTAGTATCGGCAAATTGCAAGCGATATTGCACCTTATGCGCAGTCATCAGCTTACTTGCTATAAATTCCTGAGCAACTTTTATAAATGGAACTTTACCTTTAAATCAATGATACGTCTTTATTTTTTTTGGTTAACAAAACGATAATAAATTACCATCGTTACCATCCATTTTAAATGCATTATCATTAAAGGACTCATTAGCAGAAGAATTGTTAATGCCACCACCCCCACCTTCCTTGAAGAAGCATAAGTTGATATATTAACAAAAAGCATAAATGTACCAAAACTTTCAATAAATTTCAACAAAAATTCATTTAGAAACAGTTTTCTCTAATATAAGAGATAAGTATATAAATGAACCATAGTTGTTTAAAGTAGATTAAATTGTAGGAATTAAAAGAGTTTCTGAAAAGCAAAGCAGAAAAAAGAATTCCTTTAAACAATAAGCAAAACCTAAGTAAGAAATCGCAGTCAAAATTAATGCAAATTCTGGTAGACTTTCTACTAGATAAATGCAAAAACAAAAAGTAATACATAATTGCTCAATTATCGTCAAGAAACTGCCAGAATGACTAATAAAATGTCGAACAGAAATTTTAAGAGAGCAAAACCTGGAAGAAGTCACTGATAAGCACACAGGGTTGAAAGCCTAGTAGTGCTTATTAAATTGACACATAAGACGTGTTTAAAGTAAATAAAAGTTATCGTTAAATAGACACATAAGGCGGATTTAAAATAAATAAAAGTTGTAAAATTGTAAAATTATCTCTTATTTGATTTAAATTTTTAACAACAAATTTATATTTATATTGTTCTTGTTGTTGCAGACTTCGGCGGTCGTTGCTTTCTTTTAAAGAATTCCGGTTTCCTGGTTGAAACCTCGTCGTAATTGCATGAGTCTGCCGACGTTTCGCTCTCAGTTGCATGGACCTTCTCTGTTCTGTGTCGCTGCTGTGAGAAGGATTCTTCTCACAACTGAACGAAACGTCGGCACTCATGCGGTTTCAACCCGGAAGCCTAAATTCTTTAAGATATGTTGTTCCTAAGTATAAGATATATTTGAGCTTCATATATTTATATTTAATTTCACCAAAAGTTTTTCTGGGTGCAGAAGATTGGTTTTGTAAGGTAAATAGTTTGCTGCTCATGCAAATATTTCTTCTACCTTTAAATATTCCTCGATAGCTAGCATATTTGATTAATTCTTAAGCATCTCAAATCAAAAATTTCAACAAGGTGGGATTATCGGTCCATTGGTACATCTAATATATAATTCTAGCTGACTAAAAAAGAAATGAGCTTTTTTGTAAAAAATGGACATAGAAGTTATTAGAAAAACGAAATTAGCTTCAGCGTTCCTTCTATGTAATTTACTAATATGAAATAAAAGGCACATTCATAACGGGAACGTGATCATAAAGGGCAAATTAAATGTAATAAAATTCCGCGTACGGAATGCAACGCTCATCTAAGTAATAGTCCTGAAACAACAAAAAGAACGCATTGTCGGTTTTCTTATGGCGACAGCATGCCGTCTAGCATTTTCTCTATTTCCATTTTCTTTTATATATTTTAGTAATTGACCGTAACAACAGCGTACTCACACACACAGTGGATATCGAATTACGTACAATCGCGCAGCCTCTACACGCTAGTCATTCTCCGCCACCTTTTAATTTATTACGGCAATAAATGCAAGAACACGCTTTCGCAATATCATCCAGAAGAAAATTATCTTTGCTTGTATACACAAGAAGTTTAGGAAAAACTAAAACGCATTACGCGCAACTGTCTCACTTTCTACATCATGTAAACGTCATTAATTAAACGAGGACGACAGCATTGACAAATCCTTTGCGAACTTATATGTGGGAGCAATTAAGCTTTTTTGAAACCGTAACACATTAATGAGCGTTCGAAACAAAATGTTCGACTGACTTCGATCCGAACTCTGACGTACTGACGTTAATCGATGATGCTAGGATATTGTGCATTATCCTATTGATCTTTGCAAATTTCTAATGACAAATGATTCGAATGTGTAACTGTGGAAAATCACAGATACTTTGGGTCGAATAATTAATTTAAATTTGATACAAAGAATCTCGTTGCAATATAATAAGTACCACTTCGCTGCCGGAAATGCTTCAGATAGTTAAAGTAGTTAAAGCAATGTATAGTGCACAATCTTATTTTTTTATGTTGGTTGAGCTAGAGATATTGAACTCTAACGAATAGACGAAGTCCACAAATTATTTTATTTTTTATGATCTAATAAAACTACTATTTTGGTGCCAAGTATTAATTTAATGCAGTTTTATCGAACAAAGTATGGATAGTAGAACCAATTATTTGTCTTTCACAACTATTAATATTAATAACTTAGCAAATATTAGTTGAAAATGTGCAATTATCTTGTTAGTTAAGAAAAAAAAACCTTCATTCCAAGTTTTTGTAATTCTTAACTCCACATCCTGAATTATCCCAGACATATAATATTCCTGATCGAAGAATTCCTTGAGTAACGATCACATAGAAGCCCACATCAATAAATCACATTCACATAGCTTCCAACCCTTATTACGTATTAAAGTATAATTTGTTTATTACATTATTGAGTTTTAACAAGAATCTCCCTTATCACTTAATTACTTATTAGGAGTACTTCTCAATAATTGCCATTATGCCAATTTCTTTTAAACATCCTTTTCTGTGATATCTTATCATCTAAAGCTTATGAAAATATCTTTGCCAAAATTAACCATGTAGTTTAAGAATTGAAGACGACAAATAACCACCAAAAACTCACAAATTTTTAATTTTTCATACCGAAATTACGGAAAGCTCTTCCTGTGTGATCCCATTTAGTAAAATTCCCTAATAACATCTACAATAAATATTTGCATATCCTATCGCATTGAAAACTAAATGAAGAGGCGAACGAAATGCACGAAACATTTTACAAACTTAACAGAACTGTATCAAGATATCCTAAAGTAACAAAAAGAACCTATTGTCGGTTTTCTTGTGGCGAGAGCATGCAGTCTAATTACTTTTGTAATAAATTTTAATAATTTCGTAATGGATTTAAAAAGTTTCGTGCATGCTGGAAAGTTAGTTTTGCAGCACGAAAGAAATAAATTACTGTAGATCCCTTGAAGTAAAAGTGGCAGACTTACAGAATAATTATTTTATTTCCATTAAAATATATCTGTTGCGGGGTTTTACTAGAGGCTCGTGGTTTCACACTCTTGAAATCGTAAACGTACAGCAACTGGTTGCATACTATGTCATTAATGCATTTCAAAATTTCTTTTTAAAGTTACCATACACACAGGAGAAGTGTATATTCAATAAAAAAATGTACGAACAATAAAAAAAAAGAATCCTGTATAATAATATATACATACATATATAATAATTCTGCCTACTAAAGAACAATGCATCTTGTCAACAATTATCAGCTTTGCTAATTTCACTGAATCAGTATATTCGTGGACAAAAATAATCGCCAAGCCTGTTCTTGGATTCTGGGATCGTTTTCTACATATGATGAAATCTTTAATATCTCAGCTAAGCAGAACACATCAGAAAATGCCTAGAAACAATAACCAAAAAATAATGCTAAGATAGCTTAGCTTCCTCATGGTATTGATGGAATAATTCACGGCAAACGCAATAAAAGGAGAGAGAAAAAAATACACTAACACACGGACATGTTTCTGCCTACCCGGCGTCATCAGCGTGGTTTCGAGAGTACTTTTCATATCTCTACCTTCTATCGCTGTTGCCTCACAGTTAATACCACAACTTTCAAAACGACAAACTCGACATTTCTTGGCGCCCTCTACTGCCAAAGAAACGCATGCCTGCCGTTCAGGAAGCAGCGACATAAACCGGGTACTGTTCCCCACTGTTCCGTGTGGTAGTGTACTTTTTTCTCTCTCCTTTTATTGCGTTTGCCGTGAATTATTCCATCAATACCATGAGGAAGCTAAGCTAGCTTAGCATTATTTTTTGGTTATCACAGCTAAGGCTCAATTTCTTGTGCTAGGTGAAGACACTTTAAAAGTAGAATTCCAAAATTACGTTTTGGAGAAAAATAAACTGAGTATCCAATTTAAATTATTATCAATTAAAATGTTAACTGAATTTTCTACCACTTATTGATGTGAAACCGACTTTTCAACTAGTGCCTTTGAAAACAATATTTAATAACCGTCTAAACGTAAAGCAGAACTTATAATGTGCCCTATCAGAAACTAAGTCAAATACTTCTATATTGGACTTAGTTTCTGATAGTGAAGAAACAATATCTACCCCCGCATTAGCTATTTTCATTTCGTTTGCAATTTATTAATTAATAATAAGCCCATTTTGTATCATACTATGTATTGTGTACTATCTTTGGGCGTGAAAGGCAAATAAACAAAACATGTTACCCTACTGAAAAGATTCAGAAACACTCCTGTATATTGGCGTCTAGAGCATATATGTGCATTCATCATTAGGTATGGAATCATATTTTACAGAAGCGAGTAGTACAAGCATTATAAACTCTGAATTATGCTCCTTTTTCAGACATATCATGCGACATTGACGTACATGAAGCACCCTGCAAAAAAAAAATGAATTTAAAAGAAAATAAAAAAATTCAAGATTCAATACTATAACCTAATATTCTAACTAAATATCCCAAAATATAAACTCTGACACTGGAAAATTTAGAAAACTTAAAAAATTACATTCGGATATATGTGCTGTTGATAATAATAATACAAGTTTTATTAATGCAACAAAGAACAAATGACTGCGAGAAGTACATAACTCAATAAACATCAAAGGGCGAAGTTGAGCTAACGCTAACGTTCTAACTTAACCCGGAAGAAAGAAGAGAAATAGGAAAATTTAGGCTAAAAAATAGATGATGATAATTGAGATGTGCAAATCAGACTAACTTATAAAAAGATCTAACTAAAAAAAGTACAAGAAAATAAAACAAAAACAAAGAGATTGCACAATATTGCCGCACATGAAGTGAAAGGAAATAACTAAGACGACTGCAGTAAGTGCTTGCGTGAAGTAAATTTAAATATTTGAGCGGATAGAGGCTTTAGATTAGGAGGAATAGAATCATATATTCCATTAACCATATAAGAAAAAGAAGACGTTAACCTGTGAATAGGTGGCGATAGTAAGCCTCTAAACCTGAAAATTAAGAACTAGTGAATATCAATAGAAAAAACAATTCCATTATAAAGTAAAGTTGGAAGTTTTAGTGATACAAATAAGCACTATGCATAAATTTATCGTTCCACATATAGTCGTAAATAGTGGATTAACTACTAGATTTAACATGTTAAATGTATCTCACTTAACTATTTTTCTAGTTTCTATGCTGATGCCAATTTCTACCTGTACACTTTTTTCTTTGTGAACTTCTGTCGAAGTAAGGAATATTATTATTATTATTATATGACATGACGTAGTGACTGTTATTACAATATGTACAATATTATTTAATTAGTCATGTAGTACTGCCATTCTAGTTCCTGCAATCTGCCTCATTGTTTCCACTAGCCATGTAAAGATTACTGGAACTATGTAAGATTACCATTTTTCTCCACTGATACCAAATATACTTCATCAAATACACTATAAAGCACAATTCGTTAGGTACGCGTGATTATTGCCGGAGTGCGCATTCAGATCTTCATGAAAACATGATTCCCATCGTGCTTTCAACCAATGATTAGGGTTCAGGTTATATTGACAAGGATTCGAGTTATCTCAGGAATTTGCGCAAAGGAAATTAATTGTCTCTTGAAATTAATCCGCTTTAATAGATCTATCGAATGGAATGGCGGTTATGTTCCAACGAAATAATCTCGTTATTACGTAATAGATAGCTTACTATTGTTCGTTTCGATTGCTCGTTATCAGGAGCATAAGAAGATGAATCTCGCTACAGTTATAGCTCGCATTTTATAGTGGTTAGCGAGAGATATCTAAAACGAAATCGATTATTGAGGCTAATAGCGTCTGCTCTCTCATTTTTTTAAAATAATGATAATCGAATAGCTAAGAAGTAAATTATCTCAGAAGAACAATTAAATGCCAAGAAAATATGTTGTAGATATATCTTTCTGTAATAAAGGTTAATAAATCCAATTCGCTGATATAAAGAAAGTTTAATTAGCAATTAACTGAGTAGTTATATTACAATGGAATTAGACATATTACCATTCGAATTTGTTTTACTCTATCAGTGCATATATCTCAAAAGCACTTCTTAAAACTTCCCTAAAATATCAGAGGAATATTTAACTAAAATACATTTTCTGACTTCCAACGAGGAATATCTACAGATAAATTCTTAATTGTTTTTCTTGCGAATTAAAGAAATGAAGTTAAGAAGTTTTTAATCAAAATATTTTCAAAAGATGCGTGTTACTTAATCAAATAGTTTCAAAATATATGACTTCGTTGAATAAAAGAACATACTAAAGACAATGCAAAGCAGCTTTATTTATGGTAAATCCACAATAGTACTATACCGGATAATAAGCAATATGAACTTAAGTGGATCATCCAAATGCTTTCGATAGAGTAATGTCTACAGCTATGAAAAGCCATTCCTAGTGAGTGATGGTGGAACTGCGCTAAAATTAATTCAGTCATACTTGTTAGACGTCAACAAGCTATATTTTTCTCGAACAGTACGAACAAATTTCCTCCTTCACTTATGCACTACACAATATCAACACAAGCTAATCTACCTAATCATTCCAGAATTTGGTATTTAGTCGAATTCAATGGACGCAGCTAGAATTTTAGTTCTATAATTATCCTGAATAGGATGAAATAAAGACTACCAACACTGTGCTTAATGTACTTGAGGCTTTCAAGCACTTTTGAAGTGCCTCAATTACTCTTAAAAAGAGTAACTTCAAACACAATAATTATCCAATCAAATTGATAAATAAAACACTACATCAGGAGGATAGTGGGCTTAGATCGGAGTCCTGAATAAATGAAAAGATTGCAATTGATTAATGTGGATGTACTATCAAAAAGATTAACCAATGTTTTGAAAGAAGCAGGATTTGAAATAATTGGTTATAATGTTAATACTTTACAAAATTTGAATGTCTTTTCTAATCTTAAAGATAGAATCCTTAAATCAACAACTGGAGATATTATTTACACATTATTGTGTTGCAATAACTGTGACGCCTCGTACATTGATCAGACTTCACAGAATCTGGAAAAAAGATTAAAACAACATAAATATGATATTACCACTCAGCATTTTATTTTATAACAATTCTGGATAGGTTTCTTGTGAATGACGTATCTCCTTCATCGATGTGCATGTACGTATTTTCTTTTTTATTATTTATTCTTATGGCCTTATTTGATTTGTTCTACTAGTAAGAAATTTTAATGAATTGGGCAACCTCCATGTTTTTATTTTAAGCACTATATAAAATTGTTATATCTCGAAAAAGACAAGAGATCATTGTCGAAACTTTGTATGTCGAACAAAGAAAGTTATTTAAATCGTATACTGCTCAAGGATTGGCCGGTTTTATTTACTTTTAACCGATTACTTAAGTACGATACAAAAGGTTGTACTAAATCATCACTAATTCCAAAACATGGTAACTTGTAATATTCTGACCTAAACGGTCAAATACCTTAGAAAAATCGGTATATATAGAATCTACCTGGCCTCTTCTGCCCAAAATGTTCGGGAAAAATTGAATGCGATAAGCAGAATTTGGAACGGTAGTGCGTTTCGCTATAAATCCATGCTGAAAAGCAGCGATTATATTTGTAACAAGAGGATGGGTATATTTTTAAATACATACACTATTCGAATACTTTTCCAAAAGTAGACAATACGGAGACTAGCCTATAATTAGTAACATTCGTTGGATCTTCGCTTGTATGAATAGGTACCAGGTGCGCAACCTTCCATATGACAGGAAATGCATGAATTTTCAGTATCAACGGATCAGCGGATACACGATCGTGGCCAGGATTATCAGGATACTTACAGTTGACTATCTTTGAACCGCCTTGTCCCCCTAAAAGCATTCCCTATGCGGTTGTGTCCGTCGGTGCCAACTACAAATTGGACTCCCACGTCTTTCCTCGAAGTTTTTGCAATGAATGGGGCGTAAAATATTATTCTGCTCCACGTTCAAGGCTACCTACTCACTTACTTTTGCAGAAACATTAATTAATTTGTAAGAATCAGTAATAGCAAACGAAAGATGATGAACATCTTCAGTAATCATCGATAGTATTTCGAATTTGAACATATTCAACAGGTTTTATCTAAATCTAATTTATTTAAGAATTATTCTCTTAATCTCGACTAAAATTTGCATCGTGTAATTAATCCTAAAATCATTTAAAGTACATTGACATAGGTATATGACCTGCACGTCTACTTTATTCGCTTTAGTCGTGTTTGTAGTGTGATATCTAAAGCTAAAAACGGCATTAAAATATCTTACGACATTTCGCAGTAATAAAAGTTTTATGAGTTAATTTGCCCTAGGATCGTGTATACAGTGACCGTAAAAGGTAAAATTCTTGCATTCCGGCTAATTATTTTTAAATGTCACAAGTGAATTGCCAACACTTATACCGGGTGTTTTAGAATTGTGTAGGGTATTTTACTACTACGGTCTAAAAAATTGTAGTAATTTTCCCATGGCTTCGGAATAATATTACTGGCAATAACGCTTTAAATTTACAACGATAGGCGACGAATATTTTAGTTTATTTGTGTTTTAATGGACTTGTTCAAGTAAAATTCCGAATCTTTTGGACAATTGTTAAGTTGAAAAAACCCTTGAAGAATTTTCTTGGAAAGAGTATGTAATATTTCAGTAGTTCATTAATAGCAAATATGTTATAGTACTTTATTATGTAACTTTCTCAGTGCGTAGTAAAATTAAGCTGCAATGTAATAATTGATATGAAATAGATACAGTTGTACTTTGAGACTCCACTAAGCGAAAAGTTGTTGAGTGAAAAATGTAGTTTGCCAAATTTAAAGCTACTGTCTATTTCCAACGATAAGTGAGATCGCCATGGTGAGAGTCGAAAACGAAACAGCCTATATACAAGTAGAGTAGAGCATAAAGCAAGAAATAGAAGATGTCAATTCCCCTCTCGGTCCGTCAAGCCCGCTCGGGCCGTGACGCCCGCTCGACCCGTCAAACCTGCTCGACCCGTCAGGTCCCCTCGACCCGTCAAGCCCGTTCAGACGGCCAAATTTATTTAGTAAACGAGTTTTTCATCTCAATAAACCATATTATATAGCACTACTTACATTGACAAATATAGAATATATACCTACAGCTAGGTACTTTTCTTTAATGGGATGCATAAAATAAAATTGTACCGAATTAATTTGTGACCATTTACGTGCATATGGATACTACCGTTCCCGTACTTAACAATGTCAACCTGATGCGGATCTTCCACAAGTTTAATAAAATAAACAATACAAAACAAATAGGTACAATATAATAATTATATGTTGACATTATACAAAATAACAGAGTTTGCACGTTGCCATGCTAACAAACGAGCCGGATCAGCCGTGCCGAACCGACATAATTTTCAAAATCCACACCTCTAATTCTTACTAGTTTACTTTGTAAAATTATAAAGAAGAAGTACTTTTATTTGCAGTAAAAGCACATGCTTATTTATTAATTCCTCCATAACTATATCTGCATTAAATATTACATACTGTAGTTACTGACAACGTATGTACGATGATGGTACGATAAATGCCTGCGTAAAGGAAGACAGTTCAATTGTTTTCCATTTAGGAGATTTATTTCTCAACATAGTCTCCTTGTTCACCTAGCTTAACGACGTTCCGACTTTTTGAAGCTATTGAAATAATAGGATTTATCGAAGACTGCAAAATAGGCCGCTGCTTCAGCAATAACCTCTTTATATAACATGAACCGCTCTCCTGCAAGCTGTTTTTTCAAGTTTAGGAAAAGAAATAGGTCACGGTGGGCCAAATTTAGATAATATGGTGGATGGGGCACCAATTCTTACCGTAACTGGATTAGTTTTACTGTTACAATTGCCGATGAGTATGCCGGAACGTTAAAGTATTTCTTTCATCGCTAAGTGGGGTCTTTTTCTTTTTAGCTTTTCCGCCTTCTTTGGTATACGGTCGCCGGGAAAAGCTGATCTACACTGACTGACCTTTGGCCTTTAGCGTATAGCGATGTATCCATGTCTCATCTGTAGTCATATAACGCCCCAGAGACTCACTTGTATTACGCTTAAACATGTCCAAACATTGCATTGAAGTTATCACGCGATTCTATTTTTGATCAGTCGTCGACAAACGTCGTTTTCTTACACTCAATGTTTCGTTAAAGATTTTTTGCACGCATTTAATTGAGATGTTTGCCATGTTAGTAATCTTTTTAGTCTTCACCCGGTGGTCAGCTTAAGCTTATTGATCATTTGACCGTAATCATCGAAGGGATATGGTCCTTATAAATGTACCATCCTCGTACTAAATTTACATTGCATTAGTAATAAAGTTGCCATCGATCATACATATCATTTTACTTACTTCTTTCTAATCAAAAGAAGCGAAAAACTTAATAAACAAAGATGTTAAATGTTTAATCATCCTGTACAGAAAATATTTGCATTTTATATTAAGTTACAACATCAACAAACACTTCCCGGAAATAACCATAGCAACTTACTTAATAAATATGAACGGATAGCAATTTTAAACTTCCAAGTAGTATTTATAAGAGCATTGTGAAAGAACTGGTTATAATAATGCTTCAGTATAGGACTACGTAATAACTCTGGTATTGGTGGATCAATAATTATATAATTATCACTCTGAGATACGTACATACACATAATAATTATGCAAATAATTCAAATGTGGCTCCTTTCATAATAATGAAACATTATTAATTCAATTTCTTAACTACATCTGGAATGATTCCAAAATTCAATCGAATAGAACTATCTATTTCATCCTAAATTTTTCTAAAGTTTTCTATGAGAAAGTTCACCTCAAAACACCTTAAAAATGAAACAAACATCGATTCCAAACCAACAACAAAATAGCTTTTTTACTAGTTGCACACATAATTGTTGCAAATAAAAACTTTTAAAATTACCTTATTAGTTCCACCTTACACAAGCAAATCTTTTATGTTTTAATAAACGATGAATGTCTAAATCAACTTAAGTTAATTGCTATTTTCTCGTCGGTAAAGCGATCCTCAAAATTTGCGACGATCGTTATTCTCCAACAACCTGCAAAGGAGTTTTTGAACGCTTTTGTTCCGTGAAGAAAATAAAAACCCTTAATTACCTGTACGGAGAACTTTTGAAGAACTTGTGGAAAAATATTAATTCTAAAAGAGCATGTCTGCATTCGACATCCGAAAAGTCATTAATATAATCGATGTCACTTCAGCTAAGTGAACCACAATAAAGTTTTTCCAGCTTGTCCTTCTCGCTCGCCTTCTTGAAACTTTTCGATGGTCTTTTCGAATATTTCATCGTCCTTTTACCTCGGTGTTTTCTTTAATGGAATATCATCGAATTACTGGCGATGAATAGATTCCCCTAATATTACAAATCGTTAAAGTTAAGTGCAATATTATATTTGCGTAAATTCAATTAATTGCAGCATGTATTCCCTGTTATGCATGAATGACATATACTAGAAAAATATTTTCTGTTTTTTTTTTTAGAAAAATAAAATACTTTCGTCTTAATTTTTAACAATGTTACCTACATAATTTTCATTTTATTTTCATAATTTATCACTTTTGTAAATTCATGCATGGAAAGCTTTAAATTAAAAAGTGAAATTTACTGTTATTACTGCCTATAGAACTGTATGTACCTACTTACATTTTTTTTTTATTTAATTTAATATTAAACATACTGTGATTAGACGAAAAAGCGCTCATATTTATTGCTATATTATTAAACAAATTTTTAGATTAGAGTTATTTAGAATATTCTGCACAATTCAATAGATCATAAAAGTGAGCAAAACATACCGCAAAAGAAGATCCAAGCTTTTAAAGATGTATTTTCACAAGCAATGGTGGCGTTAATATTTGTAGTGTCGATTGCGATTACTTCTAATTTGACTAACCAAGGCAAACTAAAGCATCCAAAAGGAAAGCTTTTTCCTGATATTTCAAAACCTTAAACTAAATCTTTTATAATAGAGAATACTTAAAATGTTTAAATGTTTACTTAGAATGTTTAAATTTAGACAACGAGAGCACAAAATTTAACAACATTGCTTTTAGATTTATATTGTACTTCTTATAATAATCCAGATGTTCTGCCAATTTGAAATCTAGATTTCTATTACCTTTTTATTGTTAACATAACGGTATTTGAAATTTTAAAATTAATAATTGCGACGTCATATTTTACCACGCCACTATCTCTTTTACGCCCGCCGCTGAGAAAAAGTGAACCTGTGTGTATTCGTGTCGCCGAGACCACAAAATCGCCTTCTATCATCTCGCTTTTAGCAGGAAGCGTTTAATGCTTCAGCATCGTCTCTTTTTGTGCTGGATGAAAAATGGATCCAGATAATTTGACAGAAGCTCCTGGCGTTCTTAAACAGGATATCAATGGCTTTTGTGAAGCATCCCGAGTATTATTAATAACGCATTTATTTTTATCCTCTCTTATGCTGACCGATTTTTTTCTAGTTTACACATAACCGATTCTGGTATTTCTCAAGCAATAAATTTCTATTTCGAGGAGCGAGATGAAGGAAAGATGGGGAGGAATAAGCGACAGTCTGTACGACATCCTGTATTCTACCGCACATCAAGCGTATTCCGCTTCCCGTAAATGAAATGGTAGCTTGAAGATCAACTATCTATGAAAACGTGTTACGAAGTTAATTACTATGTGACGGAAAAATTCAAGAAAAAATTATTTTATAATCAATGGTTTATTTAGCATGTAGCATTGCTAAGAAAATAAATTGCTTCTATTTCCCGTTTTATTTACAAATCCATCTAAATATAGTTATTTATTAGGTAATAATGAAATGCATGTTATAAGAATTGCTCGTCCTCCCTGTATATAGAGTGTCACAAAACTACAGTGAGGCAAAAAATGCATTATTCTACAACAAAAACATAAATTTATGTACCAAAGTTGCTGTTTCCAAAGCCGTCTTCGATTTAAACTTTGTATGCCTAATGCCATTTTGCTGAATTAACCAGTATCCACTTGCGGAAAGAAGACAAAATTGCAGCAAGTTCTAGGCCATGTTAAACGATCTCTGCACCCGAAGACTATCAAAACCAAGGTTTTGTCGTTGATTAATCGAAGATTTTCAATTTTGAAATTATATTCTCAACATAGATAAATCATATTTTACAAGAAACAAATGCCAAACTATCGTATTCGCGTATTTAAGCATTTAAGTTTTACTATTTATTATTAAGTTTCAATAAATGATTGATGTGTAAAAGGAATTTAAATGAATGACATATTTTACCATCAAGAAGTTAGGGCATGACATTTAAAGTTTCTTAAAAATTCTTGAAGATTATGGTAAGTTTTGGAAAATGTTAACATTTCAACACGCGGAGCATACCGGTGCATCAACATATTCTTCTGATGATGTATCCTAACTATTGAAACAATACGTTTAATCCTAGATCAGCCGTAATATTCATCTTTTATGACCACTTCGTTCACTGAACCTTAAGCAAGCCCTGTCCATTAATTAATTAAGATATAGAATTATAAATGAAAACTACATCTTGTCGCAGAAGCTGACCCGAAGTAATGTACTGGACACTTTGACCACATGCCCTGTTTCTTTTTAATAAACAATGCCATATTGCTTATTGTGTTTAACAACATTTAATCTACAAGAATGCCTTTGCTAACATGTTGACTCAAAAATTAATTTTTCATTAATTTTTGAGTTCGGTTCGATAATTCAATGCCCATGCTAAGACAACTAACACGCACAGTCTACATACTAAATGTCCCCGTTATTTCTAGTTTAGACTCACACCACCAAAGTAAGAATAACAATTCTGAAAGTAAGTTTGATGATATTTTTTACTTTTGTTGTAACATATTAACAACTGATTTAAAAAAAATTAATATTCAATGGGAATTCTATATAATTAACTCGACAAACATGTATGTAGAATGTAAATGTATAAATAAGGACATGGAGTTACTAGCGGGTAAGTAGTCTATTAGATGCCAAAACAACACTCCAATAGCTTAACAATAGACAAAGGGATATACAACATTGTTAGCGAATGTGCTATTCTACTTGTATCGTTCTGAAAGCTTACATGAAGGATTTTAATACCATCTAGCACTGAAAGTATATATAAAAAACGAAACAAAAAATCTTAATTTTATAGCTTTCTTAGTAGTTTCCGTAAAAGATTTTTGGCGTGCAAACAAATATTTTCTTGCGAAACAATTTGTATTTCAATATGTATATCTATTATTATTACTTAATTTGAAATTACATAACTTAATTTAGCCAAATATTTTAATTTATAAATTTCTTACTAAAGTATAATGTATGTTAGGGTTGCCCGTTTATCGTCAGCGCTAAGTGCCATCGCTAAGGATTTGCAAGTTTGAAATGTGCATGTCTCCTAGAGAACTTGACTACTCATTAAGTACCCGCATTTAATTTATGGAAACATGATCTTATATCAAATTAATTACAGAGTATTAGATTACGTAAAATTTAAAAATAGAAAGTAAAAGAATATACTATGGAGAAAAATTGTGTTTTCGTTTCACGGAATCATCGTTGGCTGGCATTTATTGCATAGAACACCCCAAGAAAGAGAAAAGTTGGAAATCAGCTACAAAAACCGTTACCTGAACGCATCTTAATGCACGTAGGTGAATAGCGCCCACCACTCGCTAGTCATAGCAATAATATTCCACTTATTTTTATCATGACAAAGTATAAAGTACTAAATTATATTCTTCATTCTTCGACTAAGCGACGTAGTTTTGAACACTTTGCAAATTCGTCATCAGTATCTATTTCTGGAGCGTTTTCAGTTGAGAGCTCTTCATTGGAACACGTTCTCGGAATAAGACTACCCCTGAGCGTATCTCTGGCTAACGTGCAACCCTCTTTTTATTACCCTTTTCCGCTTTATAAATCATCCCTTTTGTTTTAATTTGGAGCGCGAGATAGGCGAATTTTTTCAACAATTGAAGCCGTCTCGTATATCTTGATCAGGGCAGGTATGTTTCGAGGATATTTCACAATTGCACGGCCAACGGCACCGTTTCTCGGCCTCTTACTTTAAATTTTTTGTGCATGTTACGTACACGGGTTAACGTGAATTTATTCGTTCTCGTACGGGTTCGTAAATCACCTATATATGCAACAAAGTAGAGATGTGTGAATGTTTTCGGGACTACCGCGTACGCTATTCTACGTGTTTATTTATGCAGAAGGAGTTTGCCCCGACTTGCATATAGGGAATTTAACTCTCCCGGAAAACGATATTTCATTTTGATTTCTGTTTGCACGGTTATATGTAGCATTTGTTATGCACACGCTTGGGTATAGGAAATGTTATTTTATTTGTTCTGGCATATTACGGTTATTAATTAAACATTGCAAACGGCGAGAACATTTTAAATTACTAAAAATAATCTTCTCTATGTACTTTATCGCAGAATAATTACCATCTCGCAATGATTTTTGTCCGGCTTCGTACAATTTAAGTGTCCCCCTAACCTTTGTTCCAACACAAATCATACACTAGTTAAAGCCACTCATATTGTGAAATCAACGAGAATAGTGAGAAAGCAGTTTCCAACCAATCGAATCACGCCTGACTAGTTTGTGATTTCTATTGGAACAAACCTATCATTGCGAAAGCATCTATAATCCAATAAACTTAACTCAAGCAGGGACATATCACAAGAACTTTTGTTTAACAAATGTTCGACCACTAACTACAATACAATAGTAGCATCTTTAAAAAATATAGCATTATCTCTATTTGAGAAATTAATATGCATTTCGGCGTCTTTTTTCATTTAAAGTACCTGTAATAAAATTGCGTCCAACTTGGGCCTGATGTTTAACGTCAACAGGTACAAGCTCTACTTTTTCCCATTATTTGCACTCTCTATCGGTTAATCCCGGCAACTAAACCTATTTTTAATAAAATGCACTTTTAATATTGAACTTTCTTTGAAATTCGTACCACTTTAACATTGCTGAGATAGAGCCGTTGTCTATTCTCAAACGGACAGCCGGTATACGTGTGTTGTCAGTTGACAAAGATACACATACGGTCTTTGTTCTAGGATAATTTTTTTTCTATTAACAAACATTACAAAACAGCAAAATCTGATATTGTATTTCTTTTTTCAGATTGTCGAGAAAATATTGCTGACGCACGACAGCGAATGTTTCTATGGGGAAGAAAGGTAAAGGAATGCTTTTTCGATCTTTAATTATTTTTCTCGTTTTTCTCTTATCGTCTTCTTCGCCCGTTGTTTCCTTTGGATTGAAGAAAAACACGGGTCTAATTATAGAATATTTTCAATTTCTCCATGTAATTTCGATAGATGCTCAGGTCGGAAATATAATTTAATCCTGAGAATTTGAATACTTGTTCCTGATTTAATAATAAGAAAAAAGTCTGTTGCTTGGTATTTGTATTAATATAATCTTGATCACTCTGTCCTATCTCACAAAACAAAATTTTGTGTGATAAGGAGCTTTTCTATCATTATTGTTCCTTCAATTATTGTATTAATTACGATCATTAAAATTGAACATATCTTCCCAAATTCGAAATTTTTCCTGTAAGAAGTGAATTAGAGAAATATTCAATTTTGATATCTATGAATGTAGATCGTTTTAGGTTAATAACTCGGAAAACCCCCCAACAAACATGAAAATATAATACCTATGTGTACTTAAAAAATAAAAATAACTAGATAAATCGTTTCTATTAAAATCACACGCAATAAGAAGCGTGTATCGATGTTATATACGACTAATGGAGACCGTGGAGTAATATGATTTGATGGTCGGAAGCTTATAATATCCGAAAGGGTAGCTATCGCGGAGCTTAGACGATATACTACGAGTCAGCCCGAAGTTGCCCGATCAATAAACCCTTATTTCACGGGCGAAGGAAAGTACGCATTGATACTTTTTTCCGGGCACCTAGGCTTCGTGAAAAGGCCGTCCGTACTTTGCGTCACCGGTAAAGTTTACGTTTCGAAACGGGACTGAAATGAGTTTTAACGGATCTTTACGATTTTCTCGCCCCTCGACGATAACGTGACCTGTCTCAAACTTACGCTAGAGCTTAGACTCAAGACAGTTAGGATTAACTTTACCATTTATTCGGACCGTTTCAGTATACCTTAGAACGTTAGATTTTGTTTTATAAATTACGTAGAGTAAATAATATTAAAATGAGAACCTACCTCTTCACTACGACTTTATCCCAGGAGGGTATAGTTGTGTTCAAGTTTCTGTTATATTCTTTCACATTAATTTAAAATTCTCGAAACATGCAGGGCAAAGTTGTGGCAATTTTTGATGTAATTTTTCCGACATTCTTGTTTCTAAATAAGTAATCCAATCCAAATACACCTATGGCAATTTAGAGTAGTAAAAACTAACAATATAATATGTAAGTTTTTACAGAGATTGCCGTGGCTGTATTCATTTTGACCAGTCTTCACTGGGTTCCTATTACAGTATAACACCATCAACATTTTTATAGACATGTGGTTTAATCAGTCTAGCATATTATTTAAATATAATTTGGGGTTGTTATGAATAAACTGCAAGAACTACTGGTTATCCTTACGGGTAAAAAAAGTAGTTAACGTTTAATATTGCTTGTATAGCGGAATCGCGAGCTATTTCTCTTGTACTAACGTGAGTGAGTGCGAATCCTATCTCGAAAACATTGAGCGTAGAGATTGACAGCATTATCAAAAATCCTGCTAGCTTATCCATAAACCAGCACCATTTCAATTTTCTCTTGTACAAGTTAGATACTCTATTCTGAAGTACGTCGCATTAGCAGCCCAACGGAAACAGATCTTTTAGTTTTCGAAGTAATCTTCGAATTGAGTAAAATAAGTTGTTACTTAAAGTTATTTCTTTCTCTTGTACGTTTATTTTGTGTTTCTATAGTTATAATAACACGAATAAAAGAAAAAACGTGGCATTCTTTTCTTGCAAACGTATTGTAGAATCGTACGCGTAGGTTCTCAGGAGAAATTGAAACAAATTGAGTTTTATGGATTACAGCACCATCTATCATGAAAAGAAAAAGATGTTTCAAACAATTCCTACAAATTTCTTTCCATAGAATTCGAATCTGTAATAAAATATAGGATTTCCTATATAGCATTTCAAAATTAGGCCCCGCTTCACCTACAACAAGGGCGAGAGGGAGATTAATTTTAATAGTAATATATTTCCTCCGCAGAATGATTGATGAAGCTTTTTCACGAAGTGCTTATTCTTCGAAATATTTGAAAGTTTCAAGTTAAAAAAATCATCAGGTATAATAACTTTTTTGGTACAGTTCCAGTATCTACTCAAACTAATCATCATTTTCCATTGTTCAGTAAGTGAACAAGCGCCTATAAAAAATAAATTGCAAAGTCAGCAAAGTAAGCAGACAAATAAAGAATCGCTTTACAGTTACAGAAGGAAAATGGTGCTCCCTTTATATGCATGTTGAAATTGTATACATAAATTAAACTTTACAAATTTATTCTTAATGAATATCTTTAAAGAACCTTTGATCGAATTTGTCTAAATGCGGTGGATGAAGCATCCACCAATATTAGTTTTGCCTGATAATTCCATACACTAATGGAATTCTATTCAACTCATGGTTCTCTGAACAGTTAACAAAACAAATGAGGCACTGTTTGGGGCTTTGGGCCTAAGAATATTTCTTGTAGTATTAAAAATGCAAATCAAGAAAAAAAATTCTTACTTATGATTCACTCGTTATAATACATTTTAAGGGTAATGAATATGCAGATATCTAGTTTATTGACATTTACGAAAATACATGGCATGCATTTTTATGTACATATATTTACTATTCTCATAATGCAAAAGTACCCAAAAAAGGTCGAAATACAGGTACTGACTCGTCACGGTAAAATAACTTCGAAACTTTATTGAATATCCGAAACATAAAATATTAAAATTTATTTCGTATGCCGCTTTATCTTTTATACGTTTGGGAAGAAAACACGTCACGAGATCAAGCGAGAAAGAGAGAAGAAAGGCTCATATCAGAACTTTATAAATAGCGGGCTTATTAAAATAAACCCGCCACATCCCGACTTTTCACGTTGCTTGGGAGGAAAGCGAACGAAATTGCGATATATAACTTCTATTATCACGTTTTTTTCGTTGCCAGTTGAGTTTCGCGCCAGTACACACTGTGGGCTATGTGATGTATATTCGCAGGTGTCCCAGTGGGTTTTAGGCTGAATTATAAATAACAAAGTTTAATGTAGTATATAATTCATATCTACCTCTTGGTTTTCCTCATCTACATATCTATGCATATTCTAAACGAACATGTTTAAAGCAGTATATGCATTATAATGTGCATTCCTACGAAGGATGCAGTAGTTAATCGGTGTTAGTAACGAAGTTTTTCTACAACCGTTATGACTCGGCTACGTGATGCGTCAAGCTGCATGCATAGAAAGTTCATGAGATAATAATTTGAGAAAAAAAGAGCTCTAAGAAAGTAATTTTAATGCAAAACTTGTTCAGCGTTTGGATCCAACTGAATATACCTTTTCCATGTTCGCATATTGAACACTTCATTAAGCTTCCTGAGAGGCTTTTAAAGATTAAAGCGTAATTACCATATTTTATAATAATGAATAATTATTTCTTGTAGTTATAGATTTAAGCTTATGAAAAAAAGATAACTTAATATATACACTGTGATTCAAATTAACGAGCCAATGTTGCTATTTGCGTTACTACTAGCAACACATTTCTATGAAAAAAAACAAAAGTTCTTTCAATGAAATGCCTTCTATATTTTTCCAAATATTGGAAGGTAATTCAATTCAATTCAATGAAATCCTCTTTCTTTCTTTAGAAACCCGTTAATTTGAGTCACCCTATATAGGCTTTTCAATTCAATTCGCGGATATTCTTCATGATCCCACCAGTTAAAATTTTCCTTGTTCGAGCTTTTATGTATTTAACATTAACTTCTTTATTTGTATATGTATGTGATCTCCTTTGCCGAATGATAACACAGCCTTTGGCAAACCTTGTGTGAATCCTGTCGCCCGATTTTGTCGTTGCATGATTTGCCAGCATGTGATCTTTTAATTTCTCTCCCATTTCCTAATTTCCTGGTTTAAATGGCCTTTCTATCGACCACAATACGTGTTTGAACCAATGAAAGTCAAGTTTATTGTCTTTCTTTATTTTATTGTATTTTTGTCGATTCCCTCGTGGCTTAGAATCCACCGCAAAGTAACATGATTTTTGCGTCCCGATTGTCAAACTATCTCTTTTAAATTAAGGTCCGCTGGCTGATCACTGAATGACCACCAAAATAATTTCCACCAGCCCGGTGAAAATTATTTTGTATTGGGACCATGTATTTGCAATTTGTGTCAACTTATCAGTTTATGCTTGATCTTGAAGTATTCTCAAGCTGCGGCAGTCTGGCAAGACTGCCCCGGGCGAACCAACGCCAGGTGGTTTTTGGTCGCGCATAAAGGGTGTCTCATAGTGTTTGGATCAAGTTACCTCGCGATAAATTGTATTACCTTACGTCATACTAAACTGGCTCATCGTACCTCGCGCACATGCCTCATTATTTATTCGACAAAGCCCAAGGCAAATTGTTCATGAGGCTGCATCACCAAGTAAAAACTCAGCTTAAAATCTGCTGGGTTTAGTCCCTTTATTCGTTAAATAGCATGGACGCTTTTACAGTCTGCTTTTGAATGTGGATATGATCCCAGCAAAATCAATTTCTGGAATTTATAAGATATGTTATTTTGTCCTGATTGACTTTTAGTGTTGCGATTTCAGTTTCTGTTATCAGGCTTATCAATGCATTTTCAAAGCTACATTTATCTCTTTCTGATATCACTGCTAAGTCATCTGCAATAAACCTTTAAGACAAGTGCTTTATGCTTGCGAGTACAAAATAGTCATTGGCTATAGAAGTTATAAAACAGGAAAAACAATAAATAATTAATAATTCGAAAAGTTGTGTATTATTTTTCAAGATAACAGAGGAATTCATAACAAATATGTTTGTTATTGAATAACCGCTTAACGAGTTGTCAAACAGTTTCTGTGTTTATCCCCAGAATTCTGTTCTTTACCACAGTTCGAAGAAAAAAAGTCGTTTATATCCTTATTCTACACTTCGTCTCCATTTACAACGTGGCCTTCTTTCCACCTCTTTAAATTACATAACAGCCCGCTAATTATTTTCGGACACGGATTAGTTCCTTCGCCATTATCGACAAATATACAAATTATACGTTCTGTATCTAATTTTGAGAACACATCTTCGATCATCTCTTGCCGAATATCAGGTTTGTAGATGAAGAAACTTGTTTTAGTACGTAGTTGCGGCAGAGAAACGTTTTTAATTAGCGTTTACAGACGAAATTATGTATATATTTGAAATCGCTTTAATAGGTTTACAATAAGAAGAAAACTGTTTTAAAATTAAAAGAATTGAATTTTTAAGAAACTTACTTAAAACAAAAACGGAAAGTATTCGTTACTTTTTCGACTTTTCATATGTCAGGAAGTTATTCTTAAGCATATGTATGTTCATAAAGCGAATAACAATTGTCAATATTAATAAACTGTATATTGAGAGGAGAATTTGGTGTTGTGATAATCAAAAGTTTGACAATATTATGAAGAACGTGGTAACGAAAAGTATTCCAAAGTTAAATAATTATGCTTTTTTATTGCTTTTCCTACAACGTAAACTGTGTGAGTTTGTAAGTAAACAATCATTTAACGATACAGACGATTTCATTATCGAAGCGTACCGAAATAAATGCCTTAGAACTAGACACAGTTAGTATTATTGTATTATTCATCAAGGGATGTGGTAACCAAAACTTCATTCTCTTCTAATGATAAACTTGTTTATATAGTCAAATCATTTTCACCATTAATGGCACTGATAGCGCATCCAGATGTCAGCTTTCGAGTTTTGAGTTCGAAGTCCTCGACTTTACAACTGTCCCAAAATATGTTAAGTATTCCATGCAGGTAATTTTACCTTACTCCTCAAATGTTTAAGGAATGCTCAAGCGGCGGACACCTTAAAACGGTCTACGAGAGGAGGGGTAATATTCTCATGGCTGGTCAATGCTCCCTATAAATGGCCAAATCTGTTGGATATGTGAAAACATGGATTAACTATTATTTCGTTTACTCGTCCTTTCAACCATCATTGTACATAATCGTAAGAGCACTGTGTATAGTGGTAATTGTTAATATATTATACATGTACACTGCCGTTCAGAGAAGTTCGGTCGGTTGGTAAAAAAACATGAAAAGGTTACAGAAACAAACTAAACTAAAAACAAAATGCAATTTTATTGTATGTACAGGTAAAAAGACAAAAATAAATAAATAAAAAGTTATTCTGGCCTAATATAACATACTGAACATCATATGTTTTTTTTTTCATCGAAAAAACCTCCTTTGCTGTTAATCACCGCTCGAACTATTCTAGGCATTCTTTCGATAAGTTTCGTTAAAATGGATTGTGGAATATTAATCCATTCATGTTGCAGAATATTCCGTAAATGTTCTTGTGAAGTTGGGCATATTTTTGGGATCCTCCTGTCCAGTTCATCCCACAACAACTCTATAGGATTCAAATCTGGGCTTTGTGGAGGCCATGTCATTACTTTCAGGGTGTGCCGTTCTTCTTGCTCCTTTAGATAGTTCTTACACACTAACGCAGTGTGTTTCGGGTCGTTGTCATGCATGAATGTAAAGTTACGGCCTATTATACGCAAGCCTGATAGCACTGCATGATTCTGAAGTATTGCAAAATATTTTTCCTTCCTCATTACACCCCACACTCTGCATTAATCTCCCGTCCCAGCAAAGGAGAAACATCCCCACACTAACACAGAACTACGCCCTTGCTTCACTGTAGGCACAATGCAGTTCGGGATCACTTTTCGGTTTTAGATCTTCGGATATAAACTCGTCGATTTTGCCCAAAAACCTCAAACTTTGACTCGTCACTCCAAAGTACGTGTTTCCAATCATCTAACGACCAATCTAGATGAGAACGGGCCCACTGTAGCCGTTTTGCTCTGTTACCCCGACATAATAAGGGTTTTCATGCGTCCATGAAGGTCCGCTTGTTGAAGTCGACGTTTTACCGTACTCGCCGAAACTTGTTCTTCACGGCCGCGATTGACTTCGGCTGCTATTTGTGGCGCTGTTAATTTTCTATTGCGTTTGCTTAATAATACGATTCTCAAATATTCAGCTTTTGTTGTTTTCCTAGATGCTCCAGGACGAACACGATTTTCTATAGTTCCAGTTGTCCGATATCGCTTTATGATGTCATTTACTGTTGAACTTCTCATATTTATTTTTTCAGCAATTTATCGCCCCGAATATCCTTCTTCAAACAGCGTAATAATGCGTGAACGTTTTTCTACACTGGTAGGCTTGCCACGTGCCATTTTGAAGTAAATTTTTTTAAAACTTTCGCGTAAAAACGACAGATGCACACCAACACACGTTTAACAGTAAAATGAAGCAAATTTATATCTTTACGCCTGTGATAAATAAACAAGAATGATACTGCGGTATATTTCCTAAATGTATTGTTCGTTAATAATCTCCAAAAAGTCCCGTTTCAAAAGATCGGTACTTCCGAGAAATTCTTGGAATGATAATAAAAGGGACTTTATTGTGGTTGTCGCAATATTTCTACTTTACATAATAATTTATGGCTTTAATCCCTTAGAAAAGAGTGTATGCTTAATATTTTTCTAATTTTATGGATTCATAATTCTATACAGTGTGATATAATAGATTTTTATTGTATGACCGAACTTCACTGAACGGCAGTGTAGGTACATATAATTATTGTTTCAATTCCCTTCTAGTTATCTTGTGGGTTACTTGAGTAAATAGTAAGCTATAAATATTATTATATTAATTGGTATCACTCAGGTGAAGAATTTATTAACTATTAAAATTCGTTACGTTAGCATCTTAATAAGAATGATACATACTCTTGTACAATATATTGCCCTACAATAAACTTGCATAAAATGCAATGCTTTCAGCTTGCCTGAGGATGTATGTACGTAACGAACGGAACCGGTGGCATTGAGTAGATCGAATATGGAATTTTGTGAGCTAAGACTCCTTTTTATTTTGACCTATGACTATGAGCAACTCGCAGAGAGTCAACATGGAACCTTTATATCATATGAGTTGAGATGAGAAGTATCATTATGCAAATTTCCAATATTGAATTTTATGCACGTTCCTCTACTAAAAGTAAATACGCTTGCAATTCATTCATCCATCGAATATTTTATATTTATAATATTTCCGAACATTGCAGCGCATGGATATAATTCTTTAATCTTTCATTTGAGACTGAAACCTGTCACCGCCACTATTATTAATTTGTACTTGAATATTATCTTTAATTGTATCGGAAAGTACAAACACTTCTAGTACATTTACTTTTAACGTTGCTTCGGTTACATCTAAAGAAGTTTTTGTTCATAACAAAGTTCTCATTCAAAATTTGGGGAAAATTTTATCTTTATAAGATCGTACGAAAGACAAGCCGCTGCTTTGCGGTGCAAATTATTCTTTGCGTTTCCCTTCATTTCGTTTCCCCCTGATTAATTAACTTAACTTTTTCATCCCATTTTTCTTGCCAAAATTTACAGTTCTCAACCTAGTTTAAGCATGTGGTCGTACACTTCATCTGCAGTTACTTCTTCCCTTGTAGAGTCCAGTCCCCATTTTTTCTTTTTCCAATTTTCAATTACTTTAAATTTCAATTTCAAATTTTCAAATTTCTTCATCGTTTCTATATTTCTACACGGAAGATTTCTTTTAAACATTTCAATATCAATGTAACCATCGGAAGTATCACTAATGAAGTTCTTTCACAGCGAACTATCGAACTCAACAGTCACAGCACCCAAATATTCTATAAATATCTCTAAAATATAGTATTTAGTAGTAGTTAATTCAGACAAAAATTCCATAATTTAATGACTAAACTTCGACGACTGCTATAGAATATTGTTAAAAGACGTCTAACTAGAAGGCAAATAATGAGGTGCGTTGCAAAACGCAGTTTTTTGTATATTTCAAAAGGCAGTGTTTATTTATTTATGTGCCCCGATATATTAAAGAAACATATAATATTTTTGTAAACTTTTACACTGGTATCTGCTATCTTACACAATATAGCAGCATTGGCAACGTGTATTTAATCCATAAAATCGCGCAACTCAAAAACTGAGCTTTGCTACGTACCACCACAAATATCAACAGTTCTGCGTTTTTTTAATAGCTGTCTTACATTTGTATAAGAAGCATAATTTTATTTGAGCTAGTTTCAGCCACATCTTTGCAGAGGACAAAAAACTATTAATTATTTAATAGCATGCTCTTTGCTGTACGTAATAAGACTGCGGGTGGAATATTAAAGGCGCAAAATATTTTACAAACTGGAAATTTACAAAGAAGGTTATATTAGGAGCCAGTTCAATATGAACTACCATACTACAAAGACAGGCAACTTAAAATCCCATTACAGAATCTCATTACTCGCGAAAGAAGAATCGCGAGCATTTCATAACAGAAATCCGGAAACCAAATATTTGACGTTCTATATTAAGGGGACGCGCTTTTCATGCATTTGTTGTTTTCTTTCCTTCTCTCGCTTCTCCTTTGTGCCTAACTAGAATAAGCTAAATAACTTAATCGAAAATTCTTAGCTCCATATTCCATAATTAACATTATTTCGTTGCCGAAGTTGCTACGAAATCCGAAAAATAAAAACATAATGCTTCTCTACGGCGAGTATTGATTAAGCATTAAAACTCTGCCTCCCTTTACCCAGTATAGGTGTGCTGTGTAAGCGAGGTAGCACCTAGACCTTTTTTCTTATTTCTTGTAACACGGTGGATGTAGGAGTATGTATGTATGTTTAAAATTTCTGCATTAGCGTTTCAGCGTTGAAACGTGAAAATTAGTTAATGGTTTTATGAATAATGCAAAGTGTTGGTAAATTATATATTCATGTAGCTGCAACAAATATTTACATATCTTTGGCCAAATGTGTTTTGCTTTTTTCAGCTGCATAATCCTATTATGGCAACAACGATGTAGGTATACGAGAACGGTGCACATAGCATGTTTTGTACAACATTTTCAGTTAGTACTTTGCAGAGACATATGTACATATTTCATATACATACGCATCCCTCCCATACTTTGCATATTGATATTGTTGTAGTTGCAATATGTTTTACCGCTTTTAGACTTGCAATAAATGGAAAAAGGGAAATAAAGTTGTATGAATAGCAGCGAGGAAGTGTGTAATTTATGTTGAGACTAAAAATGGCAATGTGACATAAAACCTACACATGTCTATAACGTTCTTCACTAGAAACGTTTATAACTTTTTATTTCATTACATATTTCACTTAATAATTCCCCTTCGGAAATTCCTAAATTCGATGACTGGTCAGTTGTCATACAATTTCCCAGTTTTTAATACGCCAAAGTATGTCCGTACATCTTTCACTACTTGCAGTAGGAGCAAGTATAATTAGTACTAATTGATGGTACTCTAATTCTCACAAAAAATTATTACAAAAATGACAAGCGTAACACTAAATCGATGGTACCAGAGATTTGACGGATATTTATTGGAGTTTAACAAAATTTAAATTTAAATTTGGAAAATTATAGTGTCAATAATAAATAAAAGATAAAGTGTTGCTTTATAATTTGATTTACATACATACTTTATTTTCACAATAAATTTAATTTCCCAAATACATCGCCTTAATAAAACCACTAATATCACTAAAGTTAAGGGTAGTGAAAAGGATTTTAATGGATTACCAAGATCAACCGAAGATTCAACACAAAAATAAAATATAATTTTTGAAGTAAGCAGATGATGGGGGAAGAAGAACCATAAAAATGTCATTGTGCTCCGAAGTGCTTTAAGCGTAATATTTATTGCCTAGTAAGTTCATAAGTTGTAACCCAACGGACGTTGTCTCTATCAAGGTGTAGCTTTATATTTATATTAAAGCCATACTTTCATTCTTATTTGTTTTACTATATCAGCACCTGTTTACTTCATAATTTAAATAGCATAACAACACAACGTAAGCGAACTCCATTGCCACATCCGCTATTATTGATGCCACAGTGTAGTTAACAGTAGTTAATAAGGATTTAAAAGAAATTTATCTATTCACACAATAATGTTTTGTGTGAATAGAACGTTAAATTATCAAATTTTCCAGAGAAAATTATATATCTCAAAATTGGTATACCTTGTAGAATATACAGTAAATAACAAACTCATAACTTGTGTGCATAATCAAAAATACTCTTTAGTTCAAAATAATTTTTTAATATAGCTGCGCCCATAATTTCAAATTGTTCACCGCGATTTCAAAATATATTTTGATTAGTTTTAGACAAACGTCTATCAAAATAACCCCCATAATTGACCATTTACCAATAGAAAGAATAAAATAATAAATAATAAATAGAAATTGTTATAACTTAAATGTCCAAAAACTATTCGAATATGTATTTGAAAATTTTAAAGAACATAGTTTCTGTTTTCATTTCGAGTATACAAAACCTACTAAGGCTGGTTTGGCACTATGCAATTTGTTGTTCAGGACAGTGAGGATTATTCTTATGGAAGGTCCGATTTGTAATAAGAATGAAACAAGTAAAAGTTTTCTAAAACACATATTTATTTTCTGAATACGAAAGTAGTCTAAAAAGTTTCAACCCTTAACATGGAGATGTTTACTCATGATGATTACTCATCAAAAATATCCCGGCTATGCGTTAACAGATCCAAAAGAGATCAAGTCGAAGTTTCAGCATCGATTAGTGCCAGTATACTGCCGACGCCAACGCACAGTCGAAACAGTGGAGCTGCCAAGAGTGAATCACCTCCGGAAAAGGCGAAGACCGGGCCGGGAAAGTGACGGCGACAATTTTTTGAAATAGTCATGAAGTTGTGTTGATCCATTAAAACTGAAAAACAATAACGGAGGCATACCACTCACCATTACTTGACAAGCTGAAAGCTGATTGCGGGAAAACGACCGTATTTGGAGAAAACGAAAAATTTGTTCAGCCAACACTCTTCAGTTGTTCCCATGGCAAAAATTCACGAATTGGGGTTCGAATTGATAGACCACCCACCCTATTCTATTCACCAGATCTGGCCCCTAGCGATTTTTTTCTGTTTCCGGGACTCAACGTTTTGCTCGAAGGATAGCGATTTTCATCGAATGAAAGGGTAATCACATTCGTGAACACTAATTCTGCAGAACAAGATCCCAACTACTATTTGGATAGATTAAACAATTGACACCATCCCTGAGAGAAGTATATTAACTTAGAAGGGGACTATGTTGACAAATAAAACTGAATTTGACAAAAGAAATACTTGCTTCCATGTTAGACTGGAAGCTTTTCAAACTACCCTCGTATACATAGAAATTATCTACATTCTGCATAACTTCCTTGCCTTAAATATTTTTCGTAATGAACAACGAGGTTTTTCGTAGTAGCCTCCTCATACAATTCTGCCTCGTGTGATTATAGTCAGTTATTCACGGTCGTTTTTATTTAATCGTCCGTGTCGAAGCGCTTGTTGCCTAAGAAAGTCTTCGAATGTCGCGAGTGGTAGTGGCTAGGCGCAAAAATTGCGGTGTATGACGGAAGATTGAATTCCTCCTAGCCAAAAAAGTTGATTAGGTTTCGAGTTTGTGCGCAGTGTAGGTTGTTGCATTGTTATAAGGCAGTGTAGGGCACCACTTAACAGCATTTCATGCATCACAGTATAACGCTGCCTGCCCCAGTACAAAATGGCGATGATTCTATTCGTAACAAGTCGAAAGCACTTGCCAAGTTTTTCTGTTTATGTTCCTCGGTCAGCAGTATAGATAACCACCCAAAACATAATTTTTTTGTACTCTAGACGAAATATAGAATCATATACAAAACTGACATTGAAATGTGTGGACATCCCAAAGACAACTTGGAAATTGTGAATCTTCTTTCGTGTTGTTGTCGTCCCGGCCTTTATCGAACAATCTCCTATTTCCGTAATGTCCTGTCACTCATTACATTCTAAGCGCACATTTCTTAAACATTTTAACATCACGCTACGAAGCATACGAACTGACAAAATAATATACACAAATTGATCTCGAAAGATAACCATAATAATATTTAATTTTGATGTTGTAGAATTTAGCTTGTCTACGAAAATGTTGTGTTTAAAATTGACGGCTTTATTAGCGACATCTTCTTGCTTTACTGTAGAGTTAAAATTAGATTCATTTCTCACGTGACATTTTTAATGGTTTCTATTATCAAATTTATGTAAAAAGTTAAAACTGATTGTGAGTTAGAAGAAATATTAAAAGAAACCAATGCTAGATTAGAAAAAAAAAACTATTTTGTTAAATTTCAAAGCAATTAAACAATTTCGCATAGATACATCGTGCTATGTACATATATTGTAAGCTGTATTTATACGCGTCGACAAACCGATGTAATCTACGAAATGAGAATGAGATGCTAACGCTGAGACAAGCATAAAACGTAATATTTCAAAAAGCAAGACTATCCCCAAGCGTGATTCTCGACAAGGATTAATATTAGAGGTTTTACGAATTATACGCTTTGCAGACTGACATAAAAAGACAAAGTCGAACTTCAACCATTGTTAATTACAAACAGTCAAATATCTGACTTACTTACAGCACGTCCTGGAAATTAATGGCTCCTAATTTAACAGAAAAAAAAATTCTTTGATTAGCACAAACTGGTACAGAAAACTTTCGTAATTATAAGTTTTTCGCGTCGTTCTCACGTACAAGTAAACTCTAATATTTACGTTTTAGTTACTTTTCTAACACGCGGAAGTTAATGTGAATATCGCAGAGGAAAATAAGTCGATACTCAACGTCGATATGATTCATTGATTTTTTTTATGAATCAACTTTTCCCTCTTTTTTATTTCGCATTACGGATTGTACTACTACCGCTGTTTGTAAATTAGATGCTTCGGTGTGAATCTTTTGTTCCACCCCACATTACTCCGCCTAACATAGTAAACCTATTTTCGTCAAACAGTAACCAGAATGCCACCGGCAACAAATAAACACATAATCTATAACCTATTCTGTCACTTTGCGGGCTAAATTTATCGTAAAATTTATTCAGTAAGTTCGATAGCGTGGGACAATAATAATATGAGGAAAACTGAAAGGCATTTATCATGTACGCCATCCAAAATCGTATGAAATTTAGCCATCAGAATTTGACAGGGTTGAATTAAAAAATGATTTCGTACCTATCTATAATCTGACATAACGCGTTCGTCGTAGGATACAAAAATGCTTAGTCATTGGAAATTCATAGACTGCGATGTGCTATTCCGGTGTCTGCGATAAAATGTAAAAAAAACTGCCAACGTGTAATTAGCAGCTTAGCTATGTTATTCGAAAAAAGGGTAGGATACTTAATATCTCTAATAGCTGCATTGATATAGAAAGGCATTGACAGCTCGACAATTTTAAAGCGATGGTCCAATAGTCCATTTTTTTACTAAAGAGACATCTCCTAACAGATAAAAGAAAAAACTGTTATTTATACGGCAAAATGGTATTCGAGACATTTTTCGGTATATTTGTATATGGATATCCACATCGTACGCACCACTATGAAAACTAGCAATCGATAGCTGCTCATCATTTATTTACCGAGACAGGTCCTGCATATTCTAGTGAAATATGTCGATGGAAAACCAACACAGACAAAATCAATATTGAAGGTTGTCTTTCCAGCAGAAATAGCAACACATATCACGTATTAACGTGCATAGTTTCTCAGGAGGGATTGCTATTGCAAACAACATTTTTCACTAACGATTAACTACAAATTTAATATTTTTCAAGAATACTTTATTTCGAATTTTTGATCTTTGGGGGATTCTATTTTAGATACTTAATTGGATATATTTAGTGTAAAAAAGAAACGATCCTACGCTAAATATTTTGTCAAACAACACGTATGGAAAATTTGGCAATCCATGTTTAGGATCATAACTTACAAGGAAAGACTCCCAAGTGCCAAATTCGGATTTCAATGAATCTCGGTGAAAATGTAGAGCATCTAAAATATGCACGTTGCAATTTCTTATTTGCTGAAAATCAGCTTCGAAGATTGGCGGATTTTCAGTTTTTTCAATGCAACTGCAAAACGAAGAGAAATAGAAGGAAAGAATAAATGCTGTACCATACCATCAAAGTTGTACAATTTTTAAGGCTATTCTAGAATACGTAATCAACGTATATACTCTGTGTATACTCTGGCATTTATCTCTCCCATCTAGCTTTCTTCGTTCTGCAGTTATATTGAAAAAATTCCGCCTGGCTTCGAGGAAATGTCTCCCCCTCCAAGTCGGATTTCAGATAAAAAAACCTGTGCATTCTTTAGTATACTCTATATTTTCACCAAGTCACATTAGAATCTGAATTTGACACCTGTGAACCTTTCCTTCCTTAGATTTCACCATCCCAGTGCTTCTTATCTCCTTCTGGAACTTTCCTTTTTTTTTGACATCTGGGCTTGCCCGCGCTTATAATGGTTCCTAGTGTTTTGTATCTTTTCAAAGCGGCTCGCCCATTACAATCTATTGGTTCTTAATTTTTTACTGGTTTTCTTTGTTTAATTCATGCTGTCCATTATATATATAAAGAAGAAGGCCCTATGCTTCTTCTAACTTTCTTACTCGTATATTCTTGATAAAATCATATTGTCTTGAGATCTTTTAATGGTTATCCATGATTTTCGGCCTCACAGCAACATGGACCTTACGATTGCCTTGAATTACTTCATTTCTGTTGTATTTGATGACTTTTTAGACTTAAGTATGTATGTTCAGAGGACACTCAAACACAAACATTTACTTATCAAAGTTTAATCTCCAATTGTTGGATGTTCACCATTAAACATACATTTTTTCTTGTACTAGCTGTGCTTATTTTCAATTCCATGTATTGACGTTTTTCCTGATTTGTCTGTATCGCTGATTCCATCAGTCTTTAAGCTAAAGCTCCCCATTTTTTTTTGCATGAAAGTACAAACCTATTCTATTCCATTTCAATCATTTCTGTTTTTACACTCTTTATTGCCTTATTTCCAATTAGGTTATTTCTTGACTATATGAGAAATAGAAAAATTATAGGAGCTGCAACGCTGGTATAGAAAACTGATTAAAAATGTCTATTAAGCTACCGTAGCCTAGCAACACGTTGTGCTGCTAATTTGTTACTCAAGAATTGATTTTTGCTGCTGCAGCCGTTTCCGTCAAACGATCTTAATATTAAGCCAGCGTAGCCATGGCAAGCAAAGAGTTTAAGATACGACACCTTCAAATTTTACAATAAATTAATATTTAAATAGTAACTTCCCATCGTTATGATAATGTAACGCATATAATGGCAGCTGCTGAAGTCTTTACCGCAAAATCTTACTAAAAATTGATACAGGACTATTTATTTATTAAAGTAGAAAAGAAAGTTACAGCAGTTGAAAATTTTTATTATATTTTTTCGTGGAAATAAATATTTGCAGCGCCGGCCATAACAATTCTTGCATACAGTTAGTACCTAGATATTTAATAGAAAACATCCTGACAGAAGTACAATAGTGGCACAGCGATTGCTACCGGCCACTAGTTGAAACAAGCAACCCATAGAAGCAAACGATTTTATTTTTATTTTAACGTTTTCAAACGTTAAAATAACATTGCCCGAACGTTACTGCAATGTTGAGGAAATATCGTTTATTATAAGCTGTTTTTATAATGTTTTGTAATTCATCATGCCTGATAGTTGGTTTTTAAGAAAATAAAGAAGTAGTTTGTATTGACTGCGATGTTTAACTGAAAAGTAGCTATTTGTACGCAAATCAAATTTCCCTCTAGCTAAAATCGACTTTTAATATTTATTTTTATGTAAGCAACGCTACCAACTGTATTTGATGTATCTTGCTGTTGTGTGTTCTATATAACGTTGCGATAAAACTCAACATTTATTTGTATTAAGTAGTAACTGTATAATACATTATATTGATTGTAGAATTTTCACCAACAGAAACAGGGGGTAATTTGAGTATAATGAATGGTTGACACCAAGAAAGCAGACATTTTAGGCTCCCCACAAGGAACAAAAGCAATTGAAACGATTAATAAAGGGATGAGATCATAATAGGTGGACTTTTATAATATCACACATGTCCTGTTAAGAGAGACCCCTGTAAAAATCTCCTTAACAACTTTACTCGCGGTTCTTTTTAAACCTTTAATAATGTAAGTATCAAACAAAAGACAGTTTTGTAGATGCAATCTACGATGCTTGTGCCGACTAACAATTGTGTGGTAAAATATAATCCAGTTGTATGTTCTTAAATTGGCTGATTCCATATCAAAATTTTGTCAATCTGCTGTCTCTTAATTGACCAATAAAATCAGATAGCATGTATCAGGTTTATTTGATTAATGTACCATTCGTTTATACAATTATTTGCATGGTATATTTTAGATGATTATGAAAAAGCGTTCAGAACGTTAAATTACATTTTATTTTGGTGATTTTAAGTCGTTTCTCAAACATAACGTTTATACTAACCCTCGAATTTTGAAAAACTCAAAGGGACAAAAGTATTTGCATGAGAATTCTCCTCATGTGAAGACTTTTGATACCTACAAAGTTTAGAGCGTACATTCTAAGAGCAACAAAATATACCGTTTAGTTATCGTAGCCATTGCTTCTGGAAAACAACAACAAAATCAATTCTTGCGTAACAATTTGCGCAACAAATTATGCTACTGGTTAATAAAGTAGCTTGGCCAACTTAATAGGCATTGGTTCAAAGTTGTTAATTAATCCTAGAATTATACTCACAATCGGTGTTTTTCCAAGGAGGAAGACTAGTTAGTTTTCCTGGGTGCTGATGATCTTATGAGATAAAAAATTGCCTAATCCCTTTCATATAACAAACACAATAGCGGGTTTGTATTTCAGTAGAAGTAATGTTTTTTTAGTGTGGTGACGACTCAACGAGGTGTATAAGCTTTTTAGAGCTTATCATAACCTCAGGATCCTTTAGCGTGTAAATTGTGTGAACTATTCCATGGCTTTACTATTAACACCTTTGGCCGTAAAGCGTGAAGCGCAGTAAATTGTCCCCCAACTGTGAATGGGAAGTCGAGAGCGAACTGAACCCAATAAGAAAAATTGATCCTAGCATAATTCGAACACACGGCGCCTAACTTTGATCAGTAAGGGGTAGGCCCTCTTATCATTGGGCTACCGAGCCGCAAAATTGATTAATTTATCGCAAAGTACTTTCCATATGTTGTTTAATACCGTTCATACACTGCGCAACCAAATTATGAAATAAATGCCTTAAAATTGGAGCAATAAGTTTAAATTTATTTCTCGAAGAAATGCTTGGACGGGCCAATTTTATTTTATGAAATAAACATTTTTGCGTCAATTTTAAGCTTCCCTCCACTCCTAGTTTTCAAGTAACGACGTAATCGATTTTTTTATTACAACTCTCGGTTTTTGTTTTACCGTGATAGATCATTTAATTATTTAAGTGGCACCATCAAAATTTGAATACTTCACACAAGAAAATTTTCGAGAAAAAGTTAGGATGGAAAACATTTATTTTATTGACATTTTATTAATAACAAAAATCAAAAATAATTGTTGTTATTCATGAAATGAAACTGCATCGTTTAAATCAAATGTTCGAAATACGTTTCATCGGCCCTTTGGCAATAAGCAGATCTGTGAACACATTCATTTTGCAAATTGCAAAGGGGAAAACTAAGTCATACCTAATTCTATTTTTCAAATCTTATTAGAGGAGGCAAGATCTGGAGACGTGAGGGGTTACTCTACTGCTCCTCGCCTACCGATCCACTTGTCAGAAAGCAACTCTTTAGAACTCGCGAACAGAACGTACAAAGTGCGGAGATCATCATCTTGCTGAAGCCAAATATCGCCATTAATAAAATTTTCCACTATTTGAACGATTCGGAAACTATGTCACGTGAAGTATTAACATTTTGATGGTACCATTTAGAAAATTCTATCAAAATAAAAGAAATCGATTGTAATGATTTCAAAAAATCGTCGATAACCTCATTCCCGAAAATCAAAAGTTAGAAAAACTTAAAATGGATGTAAAAATATTTATTTTTAGCATTAATTAGAAAAACAAATCACTTCAAATGTTATGAATTTATTCCACAATTCTGGCGCCCATAGCACAATTGGGGGAAGATCTTATATGCGTTTATTAAATAATCATTTTTTCGTCTACCTCAAACCATAAGAATTCACAGAATCTGATTGTAGTCAAACACACTTGCAACAGCGTCACGTTGTCAGAGAGATGAAAGCTTTTTATTCGTTAAAAAAACTACAATTCGCAGTTATTCTATTTTACAATTAATACGAAATACCGTAATATAAAAACGCCATTTTTCTACTAGGTCTAATTTGTATTGTTCTTTACGCTAGCAAAAATCATCCTGCGTTTGAATTTGGCGTTAATATTTTAACTATAGTCCGCACAGAACATTTTCATTGATTTAATTTTCCACAAAATTAGCCGCATAGACACGGGAGTGAAGCACAGGGTTAATATAGTATGCAAATTATCGGGCCGCCCTCTCCTTCATTTAATATTTAAATTATCCGTTGCTTGAATGACTAAGTTATTCATGTTCGTGGGGTATGAATGATTCTTTATAGCATTTCTGCTTAATTTACGATTCACAATTCGAAATACGCAATCTCGGCCTAAAATATTAACTAACGCCCAATTACTGATGAAACTATACAATTACGATTCATACGCAAAATGCTCATTTTCTTCAAGACTGACGTGTTCCTTACAAAATGCATACGTTTGTTTGCCAGACTGCGTGTCTGTTTCAGCACTAAGCTCGGTAATTGTGGCTAATTGTAAGTGTAAAATGTTTACTTTCACTACGCCATCAAGATCAACTGCTAACTTTGTGTGTGATGTTTCCTTCTAGTCTTTTGTTTCAATTTACCGCCAACGAAATGTTAAATAGAATTGCAAAAAGCTCGGAGTTGAACGTGAGCTTAATTACGTCGCCTACATGATACATTCTTTGTACATATGATATTCTTCCGGGCTAAATCCTTACCAATATATTAATTATGCTTATGATTGCTCTGTATAATTACGTACTGTGTACATGTTGCATGCTTAACTAAAACCCTCCTGCCATTGTTTACCAAACACATATTTCACTACGGTCTCAACTGCTAATGAAGTCCATTAAGGTATTGCAGGGCACGGTTTAGAGACACAACCCAAAGCCGATTTCACCTCCTTTGGTAAGCCTAACTTTGACATAATCCATCTACTAGTAACGAATGTAAAGCACATTTGCTTCTGCTAGGGCCGCTTCTGACTTACCATATTAATTACCTGAGAACCAATTTAATAATAATAGAATTATTCTATTCGCCTCCGTGGTTTGCGTATTGATTTATCGTCGCGAATACAAATCTCCTATAACGTATATTCCTATCTCTATCCGAATATTCAAATCGACATTAGATACAAATTAGACACAAATAAGTATAACACAGTCCGCGTAGACTAACCCTTTTAATTTTTTTTCTTATTTAATATCACATATTGAAATATTTAAATGGGATAATTTGTTTGCCATTAAATGAGAGTATTACAACCCCAATTTTTTCAGAGTGTCTGGTATAATCAAGGGATTAGGTTAGATGCGCCTATTGCATCTAATAGCTTAAATTGAGAGAAACATACTGTAAATATTCGAAGTAGAAACAGTTTATCTACACCTAAACACAGCATACCCGCTTTTATAACCAACTGCTTATAACTACTGCAATTAATCATTCCACAAAACGAGATAAATTAACAACTAAAATTGCGCAAGATGTGATTAGATGACCTCACTAAACTTCATCATTTTGATTCAATTTCGACCCTCACCATGGGGATCTCGCTTATTGTTGGAGATAGAGGATAGATTTAAATTGGGCAAGTTGCTAAATTTTGTGTTTGTTGTGACCCCGAAGAGAAAATGGACCTGTGACAAAGGATGTTCAAGATTAGAAAAAAAAGTGAAAAATAGTAATTCTCTTCTTCTACCTGTGGCATCTTTTTTTGTCAAACTTCTATTCAGTGATGTACTCGAAATTTTTATATGACGTTTCGGTTCTCTGTGGCCATCATTAAATTTCGTATTTTTTATAGCCGCCATTTTGATTTTGACACCGTCGAATAGAATCATTTTTTATTTCAACCATGAATAACATGTTGAGTTTGAGGTATTACGCTTTAATTGACGAAAAAGCCATGAAATCTCAAACTCTCAAAATTTTCATGTCGTACACCAACGAAGAGAAAAAAGATATGTTGAGTATTCTCTATTCGTCGTCAACAATGGCAAGTACAAAATATTTCATTCCAAATCTTTATAAAAACTTGGTCGAAAATGGATCGTTTAGCGAACTGGCTAATGTACACGTCAACAGCAATTTGAATAAAGATCAACCGGATATTTTATGAATGGGTAAGTTTAAGGTATTTCATATGAATTTTTTAACAATGAATGAAAATAATAACAACTGTAATAATAATAGACAACAAACCAATAAACTAACAATCGTAGTAAATAACTAGCCATTTGCATTTACGCACACTTTCAACGGCATTTCATACAGCTTTGTATGGTTCTTCTAGGAATTCCATCAAAAGTATTCTGGAGTTTACCTCGAAGTTCTTCAATTGCCTCATTGTGAGCCGCTACGCCGCCTTGTTGTCATCATAAATAATGGTGAATTTAACTATTACATTTTATGTACTAGTTATTTAAAGGCCAATAAATTCGTGGCCTTGTGAGAGATCCCACTGCGTAGGCTTAAGTCTTTGGATATTCCGCTCCCATTTCTAAAAGCAGTATTCATGCAATTACACAGTATATAGACAGCAGCTCCTTCTTCCACTTGGCAGAACCTGCATGTTACTTTCTCCTTCTCCAGACTACTATCATTTCCACAGACTTTGTATCTCCAACTAGTAGATGGATTTTCGGTTTTTGTCAATAAATGACGAGCCTACTCGGAACCTACTCAGAGCCTACTCATTGGCCCTCACATCCTGATGTCTTCGTGTAGTCTAATACCAATTTCAACGTTACTACAACGTTGCTATAGCAGCTGCTAATACTTATTTTTTCCCGTTTTACGTCGCGAGCGAAACCTAAAGCTCTTTAAAAATGTATATACATAGGACTTTAATTTAGTAGAAAGCGTAGGACATCACTATCAGATACCTGAAATGTTAGCAGATATTCTGAAACATTCTGTATGCAAACTATTGATGATAAGTGTGATAAATTCTATTCTATAGTAGCTGAATTTTTCCTTATTTTCGTGTTTCTTATGTCCGTTGATAACATTTTATATTAGTAGTAGTTGTTAGTGGTGTCGCATATCATAACATCAGGCATTCTGTTCCGTCCCTACTTCACACGACTTATGCTATTTCCAAAAAAAGCTGTGATTAAACAATCGCTATCGTGATTAAATAAAGGAGTGAGAAGTCGCTAGGTAGTTAATCTCTTTAACTAAGAGCCTAATATTCATTCAAAATGTTAAATTTCGCCAATTGATATTTATTTGAATTAAAATTGCCGAAAGAGTGTCTGGGAACACTTCCGAATTCCGCATACCTTAAATTTAATTAATTAATTTCGAAAAGTGATGTATTTTCAAATTTTCCGCCAATTACAACAGTTAGAGGCCGAGGAAAGAACCTTATCGGCAAAAGTTTGGTTGTTGGCAACAAAGAATTTGCATTATAGGAAAGTTTCTAATTAAGTTGAGGCAGTCATATTTTATCAAAGAACCACACGTGTACACGATTATTCGACTGTTACATATTAACTACCAGCAACATTTGTGGCTTTAGCAATAAATAGACATTTCTTACATACCTAGATTGTATACATGTATCTCAGCGCATAGTTACTGATTTACCCACAATTAATATCTCTGGCATAGCACATAGGTATCGTTTATTTAAACCGCAGAGCTTGACACTCATCGCAACATTAATACCTGCCTCTATGTTTGCCGCTACGCGTACTAAGAACTTTTTGCAGTGATTTATGCGTACGCAAAGCTCAGTTACACTAAAATTTAAGGATAAGTAACAACGCAAAACCGGCGGAAACGCCATTTTAAAAGTAATCTCGCTAATGTAATTTCAAAAATTTATTGTCCGTATGGTAATTTTATTGTCACGCGTGACGAGAATGTAGACATTACCCGATGTGTAGTGGGCGTGGATAAACGTGTACGATTATCACACCATGTAGTTAGTTACTACTGCACCTCACTAACCGGGAATTTCAGAAGTGGAAATCTTTATAAGCAGGCCGAGAATACATGGAAATACCATTGCTTTTATATCTAGAGATCCGCACAAATAACTAAACAATATAATTCGTAAATGCTCCATCGTAAATAAAAAAAAATTGCTGTTCAAGAAAAATTGGAATTTTTTCATTATGGTACTGAATTAAATTAGGAAATATGGATGTTTAATAAAGCTGTAACTAAACAGTTAACGGCTTAAGCGCTTATTAATAACAATGGTAACCGCTACAGCATCGGATTATGCTACGAGACTAACTCCGCCGCAAAAAAGAAAACGTTATTTCCGATACATATGGCGTTCCCCACATAAAAGCTCGATTCCACGAGTTTTCTGCATACGTCACGCCTTTCAATTTCTTCCTGTGACGTTTTGGTAGGAGTAACGAGAAAAGCTTCGGCTGTGTGAACGTGCGGTGAATTATTTTTTGATGATGTTGTTGCTGTTTTTGTCAGATGCACATGGAATGAGTTTATTTTGATAAACGGAACATGTCTACGAAGCTTTTTATGTCGTCTTTCTTGAATTTTCGGAGAGGAATGAAATTTTATTTCATACGGATTACAAAACAAAACTATATTTGAAAACGTGTTGCCCACGGAAACGAATATAAATATGAGAAAGATTAAGATTTTTGTTATTCGCGTAGGTGATATAACTTTCTCGACTAACACTATTTAGGTCGACGTTGAGTAAGTAGAATAAGCCAGGTGCTACATAATCCACACATTTTGTTTGTTGAATGGGCAAATAAAGTTAGTGATAATAATGCCTTTAATAAATATTGGTCATTTTCGGAAATAAATTTACGCCTATTAGCTAATAATATTAAGTGGAAATTATTAGTAAATGTAAAATGTCACGATTAAAATGCAAATAAACCAACAAATGTAAATTGGTGTTAATTACTTAAGCACACATGCTACTTAAGAAACGTGTTGGTACTAAACGAGAATGTTATCCTTTCACGTGTTTCCAAAAAGCCAACAATATTATTTAATTTGTAAAATCAATAAATTATTTTATTTCCTTAATTTAAAGAAAAATAATAAAAAAGATATATATATAAGTCATATCCGCTGATAAGTAATAACTGCTAACGATTTACGCCTTGCATATATTTTGTATTAATGATATATGTACGTCTTGCATTATTTCTGCAAGCAATAGAAGCGTCTTGCAAAAGATAATAGTATCTAAAGTAAGCATTCTTTGAACCTATATAAGGGAATAGAAATTATGTTGAAAGTAGTATTAACTTAGCATTGTTAGCGTTAGTTTAACCTAAACTTTGTTAGTTTTACTCAGTATATTTTGTAAAATTCTCTGTCTGTTCGAACCTAAAATATTTTTTTTTAACGAACGATTAAATTCCGTCCGTTAACTTATATATATAATGCGTTGGTATACAATATTTACATTATAACCTTTCGGATTGATTTGGGTACATTTTTATTATTATATAATTATTATAATTATAATTATTATATAATTATTATTATTATATCAAAGTAAGATATTACCAAACAAGAAAAACCTATTTGATAATTTTCATGTTGTTATTTTTGTAGTATTCACTGGACTATACCGAAATTTCACATCGGTTATTATACATCGTCGTTCAAGAGGTTGAAGCCCAGAGATATTTAATAATGTAGGCATGATCGATATCTCATTGTGGATAAACACCTCGTTGTTTCAAGTACATACTATACTGTACAATTTACAACTTCGAACTCGGGCGTCATTAGCGCCACGTATTGTACGTTCAGACAACTGTTTATGTCTCAGATTCCTCTCTTCCTCAGAGTAAGGGTGCTAAAAGATAATATTACTTCTATAGCGACGATTACAGCGGAACAAATAAATAAATTATTTTCTGTACATTTTCTTCATATTCTAAATCTACGTTTCTAATGAAATATTTTCCTAAGATAATTTAAAGAACTATTTCAGTCGTATATTAGTCATAATATCCTAAATTATGTTTTTTCTACTTTAATACTCCTGAAGCATCATTATTTAACATCTATTAGGATACAAATTGCCTAGGAGTGTTCTGGAAACACTTTCGAACTCACAGAATTTGTTAATTTCGTAAAATCAGATTTCTTTTTAATTTTTCCTCGTATAAAACACTTCAGACAAAATATATATATATAATTTCCATGAAAAATTCTTAGAATGAATCCATGAAAATAATCGAATTTACTTGAATGTTCAACACTCCACGTTTTGGATTAAAATCTTATTTAATCTGTTACTTGGGTAATAGACACAACTAGTTAATTCCCCCTTTAAAATGAAATGCACATACCTTTTCTTGCAAATGTCTTCCCTAAGGTGGCTACCACCAAGTCGTTGTTTGTTTCCCTATTTTATTCTCCATTACCTGCACAAAGCAGCGCATTAAACCATCAGCCGCTTAAATATTGCGCATTAGGAGCTCTGTACCTCGAAAACTATTGAATGTTACGATCATAGTGTTAAACATATTCAAAATGTTGATATTCCTCAAATTATTTTAAAGAAAATTCATAAGAAACTGCTAATACTTTTTTTTTACCTGGCTGTTTGGTCTAGCTAGAAGCTACCTTCGTTTGTTCTAAAACAGAACTCATATATTACGCATTTGAATAGATGCATGGCTCTTATTCATAAATCGCGTACAAGTCCATCGATTGCTAGTTATTTCTTATTCATACCAAAAAGGCGAAACTCCATATATTACATTTTCTCCCCATTTTATTGACGAAATGCGCAACGCAGAACATTTGAGAGAATCAAGTGCTATCATTTCCGGAATTAATTCCTTTTTAGCACGCTACCTTCCCACTATCGCTCGTTCTCGTAGTCATTCGAAATTAAATCCCTAAAAAGTCCGGGGATTGCGCCTCATCAAGTGTAAACAGGAATTTAATAACAGATTCGACAAATGAACTGTGAAAACTCCCGCTGAATCCGGCTAGATGCTGCGCGTTACAAATTTTGTCGGCCATCACTTCTAAACCTATTGCCAACTGAAACTGTTTCTTTTTCCTTTTACGGAGAAATGTCGATTTACCTTAAAATGTAATATCCTTAATCGCATTCATTTACAAAAACGGGGTAGGGTTTAATGTGCATACGCATCTTGCACCTAACCGGTGAAGTATTTACAATTTCACACCAAATCAAACAGCCATACAGCAATGCATTCGGAATACAACAAAGGATATTTGTAAAAGCAATTATAGGACCCTATCTAAATAGTAGTACACTTATTACCATTTATATCTTCCACTAATATGTACGGTTATGCAAACAATTCATTTGTACCTCGTCTTAAAGCCCATAATCAACAAGTTCACACTCAAAATAGGAATCTATCTGTATGAGCTCCCGCTTTACCATCTCCGCACTACACATTCATAAATAACTTAAAATTCTGGAAATAACTTTCTAAAATCGCCGTGAGTTATTTTCTTTTCAATTTTTAAAATTGTGTTAATCAACACCGGTTACATTTTGTCACATACTGTAGCATGAAGTATCATCGTTTCGTAATCAAATTGTGAAACTATTTCCTAACTTTACAAATTAGAAACAAATACATACAATGGTATGATAGAGTTTAGTAAAAAAATTTGTATAAATAAGCATAAAATGAAAGTAGATTACCTACCTACATCAAATATTGCTTAATTCTATACATTCTTACACTTCTACGCACAGTTCTAACATAAAGTCGAAGCACTATTAAAAAGGATTTTTTCTCAGAACGAATCTGAGTACAGATATAACCTCCTTCATCCTAAGAATTAGGAACTATAGTAAACTATGGACGAATATGCGACTGCTAAATGGTATTAAGGCTGAATGGTATTAACGAACCACCTATTGACCTTAGATTTGTTGGGCATTCTTGAAAAGAAAAAGCATATACTACAAACCAGGTAAGGAATAATCGTTCCAATCTAACCTAGCCGATTATTATTGACACAATTGGCAACAAATCTTCGAAAAAGATAAAAACTTAACAAAACTATACTGCTTGCTGCCCTGACTCTGTTGTTAGCTCACATTTGTCTATTTATTTTGAATTTATTAAGTTAATTATATCATATGTAAACAGATGCAATATTATCCAGTGTTTACGTATACGTTATTTGCATAGATGATTAGGTAATTATTATACATTAAAAATAAAAAGGAAATCTTTATAGAAGTAATTCGTTACAAATTTCCACAAATCAGAAGTTGTGCTGCTTGATAAAGAGAACAAATATCTTTTATAATCCGAAAAGTGCGTGTTATTTTGATTACTAAAATTTTTAAAAGTTGTATTTGAATCTTCAATAAATAAGCACTGTCAAACTTGACCCAAGTGGCGTTTGCTTATATTTTTCATAAGTGTAGAAGAATCCAAAAATTGGACATTTTCCAATTCTAACTTAATAGAGCCTATTTCTTTTATGTCCAGTTGCTAATAGCTTTTTCCGATTGCAATAATACGTATTTACATCGATATTTAGAAAATAAATAGTTGTAAAATGTCTTCTACAAATCATTATTTCATTTGAATTGAATATTTCCTAAATTCTTTGTGCGAATATGTTCCACTTTGTTGTATTCCTTCGAGGAACTTCATATATACAAGTTTTTTTTGATTAAAGAAAATGTCTATTTATTTCTTTATTGAGTAATACTTGAATATCACAAAAACTTGAAACTTGAAAAAGACATAATTTAAACTCTTGAAAAAATAATAACTAATGATTATATTTAAATTTTACAAAGAATTTGATGTACCCAGATGCACTCCTTCAGCTTTTTATTTTGTGTACCAATCATATTTATCAGAACTCAATATTGATTTAAGAGCATGTAGTTGGATTAAAAAGAATAGTGGAAAATATGTAGAAAAATTTTGAGTTTTTATTTTACGTACCTTTGACATTATTAAAAACAGACCACAGAGTACTTCGCTGCTACTATTACGTAGGCTCCAGGTGGCAGCTAACTAGGTACTAACGAGGTGTTTCGCATGAGAGAGTCCATTCGTTAGCTGCGCCGATGGTGCACACCCGAATTTGCCTACTCTACTAATGATTTTACATGTTGTATTGTGAATATTTCAATACATACGTATGTTGACCTGCATGTTTGAGCTCTGTTGCGTGATTGGAAGTAATATATTCTTTTAAAGTATCAATAAACACGTTGATAATTAAAACCAGGATTACAAATAACAAATGTAGCAAAAAATAAGTAGTTCTAATGAAGCAAACACTTCCTTGTAACATAATACGAAGATCCAAGCAATCCCTTCTTAGTAAATTAATTTGTTAACTTGATGTTATAGTTACAATTAAAACAAAGTAGGTGTTTATTGAAAAGGAAACAGAAATAGACTCCTATAAAAAAATAACTCTTGGTATTTATAAAACGCTACAATAAGCAGGTAAACAAACACATCCAGCAAATAGCGCGAAAAAAGTTGATAAAAGAAATTGCAATTTATTTTAGACTCTTCGAAAGTTATACAAAATAAGTACAGAAATAAAGAAACCATTCTCCGTTTTCACGACATAACTTTAAGCTTGTAAGCAAGATCCCTATAGTGTGTAATTGCCTATGCAACTTAGGAAGTAAAACTTTTGGGAAAAGCATTTACTTTGAGTAAATGTAAGTAACGACAAACAACTATATACATATGTACATAGTTGTTTGTTTTTTTTCGATATGCGACCATAAAATATTTGCTTATAGAAACCAGTTTATCCACATCGGGTAATATTAATCGGATTCGAAATCGTAAAAGAGAATTCAAATGGGCGTATAGTCGTAGTATAGTATAGTAGCAATACTACAATATCAGAATAAGAAAGCAACAAACGTGCGTTAATAATACGGCGCGACAAAAATAAAATATCAAAGCTCGGCATCCAAACAACAACGTATAATAACAATGAATCAGTGAAATGGGTGATCATTTAAAAATAACCTATCGGGATTTATGTAAAATACCGTAAGGTAACATTTCCGTGTTATATTAAAGAGTTTATTGAACTCTCGGCATTCGCGCTGTCGTTTCATCGTTTGAGTTCTTTTTCTTCGTCTTCTCGTTTATTAATCTTTACGATGCGGTTCATTGTGTCGATTGGAACGAACGCAACGGGCCAGTTTAAAACAAGTCGAATTTTTGTGTGGGTTCAAGGGGAATGTTAGAAGATTTTTTATAATTAGCACTAGCCTATAGCTTCTCTGAATACCTGCGTATCTTTATACCGTGACGACCGTACCTAAAAATCCTTGTCATGCCAATAGTTTATTATCAAGATATCCTCGATCTTAATGAAATACATTGAACATTATCCAAGCACTTTAGACTTTTTAACATAATTTCTAACTTTTATAGATGCTGTTTAACTTTTTTAAATTAGTTTTAGGAATAGATTTAATTTTCGAAAAATACTTAAACTCATTTGCGCAATATTAATGAAAGAATTATTTAGAGAGCCCAATACACATATTCAGTTTTATTGAACCCATACAAAGATTAACATCTTTCCGATATTTCTTCATAAATTTCTAGAAATATTTTGCATGATTTTCGAGGAAAAGGCAATTTTGTGATATTATCGAAGATGTGTAACTTTCTAAAGTTTGAAAACACTTAGAAAGCATATGTTGTTACCAAATAAATTTAATTCGTCCAAACAAAAAAATGTCAATTTATTTAAACGTTCTTCACTTTTCTTGTTACGGTTAGACTGTTTAAGATGTTTACTGTTACCTAGTGTGAGTATTATAAAACACCAAGAAGCATGCCAGTTGTTAGGAACTAACACAAACAATAACTCCTAGTTTCCTACTCCAAATGAACTCGCTAAACGGATTTTTGTCACCTAAATATATTTTTAATATTTTACAAAATATGTGTTGGCTGAATTTTCGTTGTTGCCTTTTTTAACCGTGGGAGGTACTATTTCAATCAACAAATGCTTTTGGTGGAGACAATTGTGATGTCTGAGCGTAAACTGCGTTTATTTCTCAATAAGATGTAGATTACCAAGAACACCAACTTCACCTTTTATTGAGATATTGCGACTAGAAGATAATTCAAATTTTTTCAATGTTCTTATTCAGTTTTCCATTCAGAAAAATTCGAAACTTTGCACGTGAGTAAAACATGCTTAAAACTATTTTTTTAATGGGAAAAATATATTGAGGAGGTTAAAACCCTGCCCTTCCTTACAATGATTTTTTACGGTTTTTAGCGTAGATCTCCACTATACAAAACAGACACAATATTAGTGTATACTAATATATATAAACAAAATATTTGTTTCTTGATGCTCTGTGATATATGTGAGAGTTTATATTGTCACTTCAAAATTAGTTTACCCCCACCCCGGCGAACTAGAAACATATTCTAAAATTTCGATTTCATAACATAAAATAGCATTTAAAATGGCACCAAGTACATGCAAAATGTATTTAAAACAAATAAATTTATATGAATAAATTAATATAAAGTAGTAGAACGTGTTATTTCTAAATTTAGCTTTCAAAAATTCAGCACAATTACACTACTAACAAGCCATTCATAACAATAACCAAATTCGTTAACTTAATTTTGAAAAGATAGGTGATCCGTATAATTCTCTAATTCCGGCTTTTGTTCGTAGATTATATAACTCCTTCGGTTTAATAGCTTGATCAACATAAAAAAGAAAAAAGTGCTGTACTAATCATACTTTTTCTGCATTAAACAGTTGCTTTTTTTAACTCAGCATGTTAGCGGTTTAGAAACTAACGTGACATGTCGCAACTTCTACACATATTTCACTCACGTTAAGGTATTAATAGTGATTTATGCCTTATGTAATGTCCTTACATCGTATATACAGCCAACTTGGTCTTAAATATTTAACAACGCTTAACTGAAATGATGGCTTGCGGTAGTATGCGGAATGGTGTGATTGATATCTTTAGAAGGCAACATTCTATTCTTTCACTACAAACAGTGGCCCAGTGCAATCGACGTAGGTGAAGAAAAGGAACATATACTTCAGATACGTTGCGCACGCTATACCGCTTTACACCTTTATGTGTAGAATCTTATCGCTATGATTTTATCTATGCAAAAATGTGGTGGTTTTAATATGTTTCCATTACCTTAGAAATTATATCTGCACAGCCTAACTCTTATCATGTTAATAACAAGCTTATAATTAGTCGGTAAAGATATTAATTATAAAAGGGGATTTGATAAACATTGATGACAAGTATGAAATATCGTAAAGATTATTTACAAAAAGTTATGCACAATGTTTATAACTTTGTTATTAAGGAATTTTGTTGTTATCCCAATATTTTCTTTTTCATTTGCGGTATTCTACCTACGACGCCACCTTGTTTTCTTTTTGAACCGACATTACGTTTTGTTCAGAAAATAATGTGTTCTAATGCAATACAAAAACGAATATGATAATATAATATTAGTAAAATTGCAAAACTGAGGACTATCTGTTACGTGCTTGAAATTTTAATTGATGATGACGTCAAAGCTACGAATCATGAAATGAAAGAAATATTTTTTCGGGTAACCAGTGCCAGGGGGGCTTCGAATGACATCTTAAAAAGCGTTGTGTTAACAATGAATGTATTTATTAATAATATAGTATTGGGAATAATGCTTGAATGCTTTGAAGCATATAAATATTACGTAGCAATAATGCTATTGCGTCTATTAACGGGTGAAATGTAGTATATAGAAGCGACCCAATCTTCCGGAAATTTGCTATCTTTCAAAATATTTCTGAATGTACAGGATGATCGATGCATAGCGAACAAATGTCCTGCATCGTTATTTTAGATAGAACGTCTTGTATTTGACTCCATTTTTAGTTTCTCCATTTAGAAATAAACAATCTCAATATGAGTTTCATATATCTATTTCTAGAAGAAGCATTTAGATTTCTTAAATGTAGATGTATCTTATGCATGGTATTAAGACGCCTTTCAAGGGCTGTTCAATATTGAACGCCGTTCCCAAATTAAAACACCAAAAAACGAAATTTTTTAAATAACTAAAGCACAATGTATTCCTTCACCGTGTATCCTTAACGTTTTTGTATAATTATATATATGTCCAATATTTAAAGTAAAAGAGATATTTACAATTAAACACGTGCTCTGCATTTGGACATTGCACCTAAGTGGATTCTGGTGTGATCGAACACATTGCATAAAGTTTTTGATATTAGCGTTCCATTAATAAGACTTGAAATTTTGAAAAGAAGGTACGAAAGTTAATCATGGGTCCGCACCATGCGGTATCATTGAACTTGCATTCAAAGCGACTAATCGAAAAATCTGCTATACAAAATTTCGTAGCCAGTCTGGATTTAATCAAAGTTTCAAAGAAGTGTTTGGATTACTTTTATTAGAGATATATAAGCGGTGTAGTCTTATTAGTAAACAAAAAAAAAAAGTATATATATATATATATATATATAATAGTAAACTAAAATCATACCTCCATTAATGGTTTTGGGGCAATATTTCATTAAATTCTTCATTGAAATTAATTCTATGAATGTCTGACTCTCTCTGTAACCACTTTCAAAAATATACGGGATGTTCCATGAAAGGAAATACTACGTATTTCCGATTTTGTAATTTTTGTAATTCCGTAATTACATCCGATACGATTTCTCAATAAATCTAAACCCTTTTAGTTAAGTAAGAAAAGGATAAACTCTTATTTTTATTAGTGTATCTGTTAGAGTTCTATTTTATAACCAATCAATGTTAAAACATGACGTTAATATGTAATACAAACTTTTTAGTTACTGAAACGCGGCTCATGCTTATTCTCAAAATCTTTATCATATTTACCTAGATTGCGGTCTTCAATTTGGGAAAAAATACAATAAATGCTAGTATGTATTTTCGAACTACAAGTTTGGGAATAGGAACTCACCAAATAGCATATTTCGCGTTATAAAATATGATAAAGACGAATTATGACACATTACTAGTTGATCTGCTAATGTAACTAATAAAAAAAAGGCCTAAAGGCCCCTTAAAATTGCATCATTACATCTAAACCAGTGTACGATAATTTTAAACGGCTACTGCAATAAACATGCAGCAAATAATTCATAATTGATCGTTCCATACACGCTGTTGAGCTACTTTGAACATTAGAATACATTAAAGCATTTCTCGTATCAGTAAAGCTTTCAAAGGACGCATCTATTAAATAAATTTTTCATTAATTTCAACTTGTTTGCTGCCTTCTAGATCGCATCGTGTAACTAAAAGATCAATCTGTATATCTATAACGTGTTATTAATGTTATATAACGACAAAGAATATTGGATTGGTCTACATTACAACAGCTTAAAGCTTTTACCGTTATACATTTGTTCTCCATGTTTAACTTTGCAACTGTTCCTACTTAGGTCTCGATCCGAAAGTTCATATAACCTGCTCTGTATGATTTAATATGTATTCAATTCTATAAGCATCTGGTCAAAGAATTCCTTAATCGAAGAGGTTATTCACCTATAACCTGCGCAAGTATTTCAAGTACTAAGTTTGTTTCCGCGTATAGCGGTTAAAACTAAAAGATAAATTCGTTACAAAAATTAATAAGGAAACAATATTTGCATTAATATATACGGAACCGCATGGTCTGCCACGATCACAGTAGTATAAATAGTATTCAGGAGTAATTATTAGCTGAATACTAATTGACTCATTATGAACAATCAATAATGCGTTTAATTAATTAAGAGTTAGAATATAGCTTGGTCACTAATAAATCCACACTTTTTGCACGTTTTGTAAGAATATAATAAGAATAATAATAAAAATAATTTACTTTTTACAAGAAAAGAGAATTGCAAATTCGATGAACATTGTTAATAATAATAATTTACTGCCATAAAGATATTAGCAGTGATAAACAAATGCAATACCAAAACATATAGCATCACACACACAATTTTTTATTTTATCTACCTAACTATGAAAATAATATGCCATCCCAACTTTCCTATTTCAAGTTTCTGTCACATTGTATGGTGTAATTGTAAGTTTGATTCCGATCATTCAACATTTGCCACAAACAGCGAAAATGAATGATTTGAATCTTGATAGAAAAAAAGTGTCATGAAATTTCTATCCAAGGAAGGCAGTAACCCGAAGAATATCTACGAAAGGATTGTAGTAGTGTATGAAGAGAATAATGCATTCTACTTCCAAATCAAATATTGGTGCAAGCAGTTCAGATGCGGCAAGGAATGACCCAAAGTGTGGAAGATTTCTGGCAGCATGAACTGAAGAAATCATCAACAAAATTGAAGAATTCATGTTTGATGAAACAAGAATCTCTGCAGTCGATTCATAAAGGCTCTCCGCCCTTATGAATGAAAGCTAAGATGCAATTTTCTGCGGGAAAAGTGCTGGGCGCAGTTCTCGCGGAGAGGATTCCCTTCATGGATTACATGCCAAAGAAGACTTCAATAATGGAGAATATCTACAAAGGCACAATTAGGAACTTTAAAGCGCGAAAAAATATCTCCAGAATTATGGTCAGAAAACTGCTTCTGCACAACAACTGTAGGATGCATAAATCACGAATTGTTCAAACACTAGTCAATCAATGTGACTTTGAGGAATTACAACATCCACCGTACAGTACCGACCCCGCCTCCTGTGACTATTATCTTTTTCCGAAATCCACCAAACATTGGGAAGGTGTAGCTTTTTATCGAATAATGATTTGAAAGACGCTGTGGAGTCGTATTCTGCAGAATAAGCAAAACGATTTTTTTTTTCGAAGGCATTACATTATCAGAAAAACGTTGGTATAAGCATGGTAGTGTTAATGGTTCTTACGTAAAAAATAAAATTTTGTTTATTCCCTTTCATAGCTAGATAAATAACTTAGTTACATTTAAATTTAAGAAAAGTAAAAAAATTATGTGTAGTTTCAATTAAAAACAAAGCAAAGAAGTTAATGATACTTTAAAATTCAACAAAAAAAAAAACAAAGAAAATTACAAATTAAAAATGTTGGACCTAGCAAAATTGAACGTTTAACTTATAGGTTTTAGACATCTGGATACGCAACTCAATTCGAAAAATTCGTTTAGTAGACATATTTAATGACTAGATGAAAACCCAAACCTCAAGAGTTTAGCAAGGAACTATTAGGAAGCAGACACTAAATGCAGTTTGACCAACCTAGCAGATTTTCTTTAAAAAATCTGGGCGTATAATGACGTAATAATGTTATTTCATCCGTTAGTAACACCACACAAACATCTATTACATATGTCAGAATAACATCCAATTAATATTTCAGATATGTTAAATCATATCAAATCGGTGACGTTCATTACTATTTTAAGCCATTCAATTAATAGAATTTCTCGAACACTGCAAAATAGTCCTCTGTTTGGGCAATGGGCTCTTCATTTGACGTGAACCGCTTTCCCCCAAACCATTTTGTTCAAGTTTGGAAAAAGAAAAAAGTCACAGGTGATTCGTCTCGTAATTGAACTAGTTTTGCAGTCGCAATTAAACCGGAAGTACAGTAACAACAAAAAATTCGAAATCAAACGCATTTTGCGCCATTACACTTACATGCAAAGTCTCATTAACGTTATCATTTCCGTTTTAAAGATATTTGCTTGGTCCCATACTTTTTCCAACCCCATATATCAGCGCTGATGTGCGAAAGTACCAAGTGCGCTGCTCAATTTCCACAGATACAAATTAAATATTTACACCAAAGAGCCATACATAATCAATAGCGATCGTAACATACATAAATGTATTTATAAAGTACAAATATAGCCTGAAAGTGCATTCTATCGATGCGCATACTTGGAACTTCAGTAATTAATCCACGGACTACGCTTTTGAATGACTGAAACGCAAAGTATGTGCAGATATGCGTTCGGTTGGTCATGATTACATGCGGGTAATGCATGAAATCACATAATTTATCCCGAAGAAACGACACGGATCAATACCAACTGCTAACCTAATAATTTATCCTTCACCTTTTGCCCATATGGAGGAATGCGCTTAAATGTGTGCGTGTCTCTAAAGGTTCACGATACATTCCCTTCATTGAAAAATATGGTGAGGAACCTCCAGTTCGAACCTAGTAAATCACAACAACGGTCAGACCTAACGTGAATATATGGGTGACGGGAGTTATTTCGAGTGAAACGTCTCGATTCGACACTGAAACATCTCATTCCTTCGACGCTATACACTGCGAGTCCGGTAATGCGTTGGAGATTATGGCGAACTTCCCGTCATCTATACTACCGAAACGATTGCTCTGGTACCGCTGTGCCTTTGTCTAACACGAATATGAGACGCTGAGAATCCCGTCATTGTCTCTACGGAGACATGATTTTATATATATGGATTGGATATCTACGGATAAAAGTATGTCGAAATCGGTAGATATAGATTCCTTTATTTATGAAACGTTTATGTGCCTCTGATAAACCACAAATGCAGAGATAAATATTTGTCCTTCAATCGATCGTTCAGTATCAACTTGACTCCTTGAAACCAATATCGTCCATCATGCGTTAACCATTACTACACAGAAGGCGAGATGAAACCAAGAAGAATTCTAATATTAGGATTGTTCCCAATCTAAATCATTAGTGAAGTGACATTTGCATCGGGAGTAACAATTACAGCCATATAAATAATAAAATAATCCACGCCATTTCTTCAAATTTGGAAAAGGAAAGAAGTCACAGGAGACGAAATCTGGGGAACATATCGGACGGGACACCAATTTACACCGTAACTGGATTAGTTTGCTGTTGCAAATGCCGATAAGTGGTCCGCCGGTGGTCATGGTGGTAAAAAATCTTTTCTTCGCTAGGTGAGGCCTGTCTCTCTTTAGTTCAAGGGTCGAATCGGTACAATAATTCAGCATAGTGAATCCTAAAAAAATCGTCGCCAAAACATTCTGGCTGATTGTATCGCTTTCACCTTCTTTTTCGCAAGTGCGCGGGGAAAAACACACTTTTCCGACAGACTTTTGGTTGCTGGCGTATAATAATGTATCTACATATGTCTTCATCCAAACTTCACTTTGATTTCTGCACATGTTTTCCCATCCAAAACAGGAAATCGAATCACTGACCGGAATTGCTGTTTTTGCAATGATTCCACAAATACATAATTTTGCTCACTTTCAGCAGCTTTCAAAACAATACTACTTGATGAATCTCCCCGACAGACGTCGACAAAGGAATCGTACTCCCAGTTGGTACTGCAAATTTTGATACAAAGCGCCGTCTGCCGCCAAACCAATAAATTTATTTAAAGCATCACAAACTTAAGTTTCTTCAGCCGTAAAAAATATATTAAAAGTTATTTAAAAAATTTCGCAGTTTACGTAAATAGAAATGTTTATAAACAAAATGTACATACGCAAAATATTACTTCAATGACAAACTTTGTTGAACATCAAAAGCAGATTACCAAAACCTTTGATAACCTTTCCAAAAACGTAAAAACATACCGCGTGTTCCATTTAAAATACGAAAATTGATGTCACTCCCGATGACACAAAAATTGCGACTGAACTGTCGATGATGCCAAAAGTTAGTTTGCAAATGTAGAAATCGACGTATTTTTTTGTAGCTGTTAAACAAAGTGTGCCACCGAATAATTTCTACATGAAATTTACGAATACCTAACCAATAAGTGCAAATTGAAAGCGTAAAAATACTCGAATTTAATTTTAAAGAGTGCATTAACGTAATGGAAATTTTCAAATAGTACGATAACTTTACCCCCTTTGTGCGAAATGCCTTTTACCAAACTATTGGTATTTTGCTAATTAAATCAAAGAACCAAAGCAATCAAGGTTGTGAAGTGGTTACGCGTACATTGCACGGATACGTTTGTTTCACGTACTACGACTCTGCTGCTAGCAATGATGTAATATCCCCAATTATAATTCGGAATGCAATAGCCAAAAGCAAATATATCTTGATTAGGTAATAGCTTCCATAATCTAGTTTTTTACATATCCCACGCAAGTTAACCGAATATTTGATTCATTGCCTCGTCTACTAGTCCACGTTCGTAAATGTCATAACTCATAACGTCAGAGGATCCCTCCCACATCCTTAGCGTTTCAATTTAACCATATTTTGCATATTGAACATTTCCTTTCATGTCCCCATTTCTATGGAGTTAATTAATATCACCACCAACTACTCTATTTTGGTATAGTAATACATGAAACATCAACCTCCTAAATTCCTTTGAAAACTATCGTTTGTAATAATAATAGTACACTGATAAGCGCAAAATCTATACTCCTCTTCAGTTACGAGTTTCCATTTTTTTATTATTATCTTTATTATCATTATTATTATTGTATTTTAGAAGTGAATAAATATACTTACAAGGACAACATTTAAAAATCTTTTTATGAATGTTAAAAATCTTGAAATCAAAACGTATTTTGTAACCAATTAACGAACAATCCGAACTGCGAACAAATCCAACAACGAACACTATCGCGAAAGATTTTCTATGTTCAAGGAATAGACACTAAAATATCGTCAGGTTAGCAGCTAGAGGTCAACGGCAATGCCATTTACCGCTTTCAAAGAATTCTGCAGAGGAGAGGACTGTAATCAGCAATGGATTAATTGTATAAATCCCCGGAACCAAAAAAAGCCTGAAACTAGTTATTATATAATTTTTTCGTTTATATTATTTTTGCAATAAAAAAACTGAGAACTATGGGTACATTTATTTCACTAACCAATTTTCTAAAAAAATCTATCACAAATCGATAAGTTAGCGAACACTTTGGGTAACGCAGATAGACTTGCAATGGATTATATTCGTTAACAGGTCATCCAGTCTATATTAACTTTTAAAGAACAGAATCACCAATTTACTGCAAAATCGCGTATGTAAAACGCCCGAATTTCACGACCACAAATTTTATCCAAATAATTTCCGAAAAGCCTAAAATTTCGAAATTTTCTCTATTTTTCCCCACTTACTCATCGAATTCAATCTTGTTTGACACCCCCATAGGAAATTATCCGCGCTTTTATAACAAATAAGAAATATGTTAACGTCTACGTACATAACTAAAAAGAAAGAACACTTAAATTGTGAGAGTAAAGTAGAAGCGGTAGAAGTTCCAACCCAGAACGCTGCGGAAACTGAAGTTTCAATTTATGCAAATTTTTAATCGTCTGCTGGATATTTTCGCATTCGCAGTAATCCATTTATAGTCCTCTATTTGTTAAATATGATTTTTTTGCGGAAAATTTTGTGAATGATGCAACTGAAGTTGAGATACTATGCTTTTTACGCCACATTCGACCTTACAACTGAAACTTTACTGCGAAAGATTTTATATTAATTTAGAAGTTATGGAAAACGAGAAAATAGAATACGGAAGAAGTATTTGCCTGTTCTCACCGCTACCGTCGTTGGTTAGGTGGGGCTGAATAGGGCATAGGAGTTTATGATTCGCAAAGTTCGCAAGTAAGGTTAGTTCAGTCACTATCAATATTTACGCATGAGTTATGGGCCATCTTTTGCATTGCACACATAAACTCCAACCGTCAATAACCCAACCAGTAAGCGCTACCTTCTTCCTCCTCATGACTTTCTGCAACTTGCTTTGGTCTTGTTATTGATCTTTTGAATGTAACTGTATATATACAGATGTATATACAGATATATACAGATGTCGAGTATCGTTTTATTTAAAATATTTTTGTTGTAAGTAGCACGTATGAGACGTGTCAGTCCAGAAATATACGTTAAAATGCGAAAAAGTGAACGAAACAGAACGTTCCGCCTCATTCCGTTACGCCCAGGACCAATGTAATAAAATACTATTGACTCGAATTAACATGAAACATTGATGAAAATTAATAAGGTCAGGAACCATTACTTTGCATTATTACTCTAACATTCATGAGGAAATGGTGTTTATCTTAATGAATAATCAACAGATGTTGCATATTCATCCTGAATTTCTCAACGCTTCCTCGAAACAAAATACACAAGATAACACGACGACCATAATGATATGGTGCAACTAAAACACGCAGCCAACTACACATAATACCCATACCTATTATCAAATTACCATTCTAGCCCAGGCCTCATTCTGCTTCTCATAAATTTGACTGGCTGGTTTTCATACGACTATTCATAGAGAGCTGCTGTATGATCATGTGATATGTTATCAAGCGCGCAAATATTTCATGAAGAGTTTGTAAAAATATGTCATTATAGTTGCTGATTGGTAGGTAACACGAGTTAGCAAATTAACAAGAAGTAAATTGAAAATACTTAAAAAATCAGACAATTCCGAAAAATCACCCGTTCTACGCAATCCTGTTATACAATCTACGTTAAAATCAGCAACCAAAATAATATTAAGATTAGAATTATAGTCGAATAGCAATCGAAATTAAGATCAAAGATTACCATTATATACCGTAATTACGTCCTAAGAATGAGCCCCATAAATATGTAGTAAATTACTTCATGTTTATCCTTGCCATACTAAAATCATGCCCACTTGACCCTGTTTACCGTTGTTATACGCGTTTGTAGGGTCGTGCACATCCTTTAATCTTATATCAACCGCATATAATTTGGGGTTCCCCTTTATTTGGAAAGATGCTGAGGAAGGAAATAATTGAATGCATTAATTTGTTTTAATAAACCATTCTTTTCGCCGTCGTATTCATTTAAAGAGACGAGGAGCACAGCCGGTAAAAATTATGGAAAATATGCACTCAATAGGTAATTTATTGCAATAACCCGGGGAGACAAGTCCTTACAAATGCTTTAGTAAATCCATGAAAAATTGAAAATTTCGAAAGCAAATTACTATGCTGTGCAAAATGTATCGATAATTTATTAGCGCCATCAAATATCAATAAAACCAGCACGCAATAAATGGTGAATTTTTAAGTTAGCCTGCCCTTGCGAAACAACGGTATTGTCTATGTTCATTTTCAAAAATTTACCAAGCGAAATACACGTTGATTATTTTATATATTCAGTCCCATTAGGGTATTATTTACGTACGATAAAAAAAACTTCGACGTTCAACATTTTTAATAACATTTTGTATTTTTCCCTTTTTTTAGTTTTTAATACTTTTCCCCATTTACAATTAATAGTAAGCTAAATATCCAATACTTTACTAGTAGTTAATCTAATGCTTTAAAGTATCCAATTGCATAATAGAACTTATAATATTGCACATTTCCGCAAATAAAAACTCACAAATAGTTTCATTTCGGAATAAAAGAAACTTTCAACGGTGTAAGGGAAAAAATGAATTACGAAATAATTCATAGGCCTTAACGTATCATATTTTGAGCGATTTCACGACAATCCATTAGCTTTGACTAGTTCTGATTCTGCAGATACAAGGCTCTTATTGGAATTATAAAGTTGATTAAAGTAAAGAATGTGCGGCTTCATTTCAGATATTTACAAAAACAACGTTATTTACAGAGAGATGCTAAACAGTGCAACATTGCAAAGAAGAAAATAATAACTCTCTCTTTATCGCAAAACTCTCATTCTAAGCGACTGTTTTTTTTTGTTCAATTACCAAAGTTTTTGGAGTTATTAAAATTTACGGATTCAACGGAAGTCGCAATAACCGTGAATTATATCACTTACTTAAAAATTATAGTTTCAAAAGAGCCGTTTTCTTTTTCATACCTTACCTCCTGCCGTTTTTCCGTTCACTTTTTAGAACTTGCTGCTGTGCCAAGTCCATAACGTAGCGGTTTATTTTTCGCGAACTGCGGGTGGCTGTCGTCTGTACATAACCGAACGTATACACATACGGGTACATGTGAATTGAAAGAGAGAGCAAAAGAATTTTATTGGTGCTTCACGCGAGCGACCCTCAGAAATAATTTAAGAAGTATTTTCACCAACTTTTCGAACGTTTCGCTATAAAACGCTTTTGTGTTTTGAAAATCGATATATGAGGAAAGAACTAAATTAATATCGCAAATAAAACATTTAGCAATTAGATCGGGTAAATATGGTTCGTTGTGCGAGGTACCAATAACGCTATGACATTTTTGAGATCCTGAGCATTGATCGTAGGCTTCTAGAGGTTAACACCGCGTTCCCCCTCCCACAGATTTTTCAAAACATTGAAAATCTGCGTCACATCCTCTGTAAACCTACTCAATTTCTTACCAAAATACTTCTTTTCTAAACTTCTTTTATTTGTTTTAGATCTACCTAGACACTATTCAGGATTTGTGAGATGTACTCGTGAAATGCTGTGAAAGTTGGACTCTAATAAAGGTAAAAAGCACATTTTTTTTTCTCAGATACTATGAACTTGCACGGGGTGCATAAGCGTTGAAACTTGCTATCATCTCTTCGCCGTAATAGATGAAATGAACATGCGAATAGTGACTAGAGTTGTACGGGATCAACCAAAAGAAATCTTGATTCTGGTAAATTTGAATTATTGTTTCTGTTTAAAAAAAGTTAAATATAACAATACCTGTGGTATAAAATAAATTAAGCCTACGGCAAATGTTGGGCATTTGGCAGCTTAATCATTTTGTATCATAATTTGGTTCTTTGTAAGATTCTTACCAACAGATAATTTCATTAGAAATAATTGAAGCAAAATATTTTATAAATTGTTTCAGCGCGTCGAGAAAATGATATGGTTGAGCTAATGGAAAATACATTCAAGGAACTAAAAGCTTTAGTCGCTCGTTATCAATATGCTCCCAGAACCTATTAAAAATGTTAAACTCTTTAGTTTCATTGAACAATGTTTGTTTTCTAATCAATTATATTAGAGTTTTGGTCCAATATAGTATTAAACGTTTGGTTACGAAGAGTTAAATAAACACTGATATATTTTGTTTAAAATTTGAAAGAATGTTCTAATTTGACACAAAATATGTGTCCGTCCTTAAGTCGAAGCTCTTTAAGTGTTCAATTAAAATCAGAAATGCATTCAGTAAAGGCTTCGAAATGGCTAACATAAATAAAAACGCTGTTAACAGGACTGCTGCAACATACATGTAGTTTCAATGAATCTCGTATAAATTATTAAAAGGATACATGTTGAACTGGCACAGAACGTTAATTTTTGTCGAGAATCTTGTGTGGATGATCTTAAAAGAAATGAATTTCAACTTATAAGTATATTGTTTTCTCGTCTCTTGAAATCAACCATCTAGTGGATCAACATTTTATATATTAGTGGTGCTTGAGTCGTAGTTATGAGAAGGAATACATTCCCCATCCTTTCTTAATAAATGTTACTTCATACACGAAGACGCAAAATGAAATAAAACGAAGTAGACTTTAACTCATTCGACTGAAGTTTCCAACAATCGTTTGCAAAATAAGACATTTAATCTTACTATCCAAAGCCTTTGTTTGCCTGATTTATACTAGAAGTGGTGGTTTGTCAAGTTTAATTTTGATCACAGTCGCAATGACAAAAAGACTTGCTGTTAGTGGTGGTTACAAACTGATGGTTTTTTATCGATAACAATCTACGAGACACAAGGAAATCGTCTGTCTTTACACTTAATAAATTCATTTAATTATTACTTATCAATAAATAATATGTGCATAAAAAACGTATAAGAAAGCAGTTCAAAATCAAACACATTTGTAGAAATGTCTTTCGGGTGATGTCGTGTAGTTAATATTTAACTTGACGTTTCGCTGACTATCCTGTCAGCTTCTTCAGAAGATTTCTAAAGACTTTAGAAAGTCTTTAGTCAGTCTTTAGAAATCTTCTGAAGAAGCTGACAGGATAGTCAGCGAAACGTCAAGTTAAATATTAACTACACGACATCACCCGAAATACATTTCTACAATGGATTACGGCCGTGAAAGCCTACACTCAACTATCAAACACATTTATTTACATCCAAAAATACAACAAACAATTTTACTTTTGGTGATAACATAATACTGAAGAACATTCTTTATTTACCAGATAGCCATTTCCTATGCGTGAACATACTCACCAAAATAGTAAATTTTAAAAAATAGAGAACAATATTTATATCAACAAGAAAAATATACAGTATAAATAATAATTAAAAAAATGTTTATATTATTTGGCTAATTTACTACTTACTTACCTTTGAAATCATCTGGCAATTCAACAAATCCCCTGTCTTATAATAATATCCAAAATTACAAGGTAAACTATAGAGAACTAAGAGCAAAGCATTGACAGAATACCTATATAGAAATACATAGTTTAGTCGAATAAAATGTAAAAAATAAGACTTTTGTTTATGCATAACTAACATCTCTGTATGATGGTAGAAAAGTTTCAATGTTGATCCGTCGTTAAATTTTTACATTTTTTACATTACATATTCATTACAGTGGGCAACTAAATTTATAACGTGGTTGTACCAGTTTTGTTGACGATGAACGTTCGGGACAGCTAAACACCGCAACTATTGCTAATAACATTGGAAAAGTTAAAAATAATGCTAGACGACCGCCAAATTAAGGTTACTGAGACAACAGAAGCTGTGGGCATCCCGCAAGAACGTGTTTATCATATATTGACTAAGATTTGGGCATGAAAATGCTAACTACGCTTGTTCACCCAGTTCTAAAAATGCACAGTCGAAGCAATGAACTGAAAACGGTGATTCGGCTCTAAACAAGGCTACTCCATCGGCAGGGAAGCTGATAGCGACTGTTTTTTGGAATAGTCATGGAATAGTCAATGGAAAAACAATAGTGGGGTATACTACGCATCATTACTTAACAAAGCAAAAGCAGAAGTTGCGGAAAAATTACCGTATTTAAAGTAAACGTGTATTTCAACAATACAACGCACACTTCAGTGGCCGGTATGGAAAAAATTCAGGAGTTGGGCTTGATTGATAGACCACCCACCCTATACGCCAACGACGCTTTTCTGTTTCCTAAACTCAAAGTTTTTCTCGAAGGACAGAAATTATTATCGAATGAGGAAAACAAGGGCAAACAGGAATAAATAATGACCCAGAAATAGACATCATCACGTGCCTAGAAAGAGCGTAGCGAAAATGTTCGTCCAAATACCATAATGTGTCTATATTAAAAGGGTTAAATAAAAATTTATCTATATTAAAAACAAAGAATAGAAATTTTCTAAAATTTTCCTCGAGGTGTCGTTCACTGATTTTCCTATAATACCTTCCTTCCTAATGGAATTCTATTTGACTCTTTGTAAATATTCCCATTTACATCTTTCGGTCTTCTTATCTCCCATCTTAGGACGCCGACAATAACTAATTTGCATTTAATGAAATAAAATCGATTAGTGCCACATTGCTCGGCAAATTCGGAGAATTAAAATTTCCATTTTTATGTATAAATTACCATTACAAAATAGGCTACACCACCCTTTCATTCTTTTGTACTTTTTCAGTTAGATCCAGTTTTGAATTTTCTGAGAAAGTACCGTAGGACGTATCTGCTATAATTTAATGTTGTCACAATCCTGCAATTGCAAAAAAGTAAATAATTAATAATAAATATGAGTGAATTTCGTATATTTAATATTGAACAAAAATATATAAATAATGCACATTGTTTAAAATGGTGCAAATGTACCTGTCATAATTTAATAATGTCGCTTTTATTTATGCCTAGTTCACATTAATAACTGAAAGTTTGAAAAGCATAAAATAACAATACTGATCAATACTTCAAAATTGCAAAGATGCAAATCATTTATCTGAGTCTGAATTCTTGTAGTCTGACTTGACATTTGATTTAAACTCAACTTTAATCACCAAAGAATAAACAATCAACCTTGATACGGACATAGGAAAAGAAGAAAAACATTTTTCTTACACCGTTAACTTCAATTAAAAACCGGAAACTTTTCAAAATATCTTTTTTTCTTCGTGACCTACAATAAAAATTAAGAGAGTTCACTGTAATTACTAATCGCAAGCGTCAATTAAGGCGCGCAGAATTAATTAGATTTTGAATTGTTAATGAGCCTCAGAAAATTTCTGCTCGTAAGTTTGTAAGTCTAACGAGAAAGATGAAAACGTAGGAAAAGCGGCAATAGGTAATCGCAACACAAGGGAGAGAAAGAGAAAAGCAAAAGAAGTATAAAGTTTTAATTTTATTAGATACGGTAATTCTGGGAGTTCTTAACGATTATTTCATATTCGAGAGGAATGAGAAGTAATATAAATAGGTCATAAGGTGCGAGAGGCTTTCTTATTACTTTTACCTGACAGTGAATATAACAATAACTGTCATCGCTTATTTAATAAATAATTAAGCAATACAACCGAATTTGATGTTCACTTTGGAGAGTTTATTAAATATTTAGTTAGACAGTCAATTGAACTAGAAGAACATAACACAAGTTAAATATATTGATCAATATATTAGATATATAGAGAAGCACATACATTAGCAACCGACATTGTCATTGGTAATTTTAGTTAGCAACTTCCTTTTTATCTAAATTTACTGGGAGCAAATGTAAAATACACTTATCTGTACTACTCATAACTAAGGTCCAATCAATTTTAACGATGAAACAATATACCGAGCGACCCGACTTAGTGCCGAAAAGCTGAAAATTTTATGCAGAATGATATAGAAGCTTCAGACAGCTCTGTTCTCCCCTGCTAACCGCCATGCTTTATAGAGCAGGCAATTTTTGAGAAACAAACCTGACTGCCAAAAGATAAAAGAATTGTTCTACAACCGCAGAAAACAAATAATTGTAGACAGATTTATTTAAGTGGAATCATTATCGCGCGAAGGCTATCCTAAAGCAATAACATAAATATTTGACAATTTTGAAATTGAAGAAAACATGAACACAAGGGAAAATGATAATAAGAACGAAGATAAGAAAAGCCCAAGATTTAAAAACATGCCTTAGAGCCTTTAATTTTAGAACCGAAATTTTACAGATTAAAGTTGTGATTACGTTACCTAGTATCGAGCCCTTTAGATAAACTTTTTTCGTGGCGAACTTTACATAAAAACAAGAACAGATTGCTAAATCCTTTGTTGCTCATGGTGATATTTTTTAGTTAAAGTGTAACATGTATGATGTTGGATTCGTCTTTCCATTACCCTTCCAAAAACGTAAAAATGTCCGGGGACAGCAGACGTGCAATTGAATTGCAAATAACACCTTCTTTCTTGTAATCTCCCATATACAGAGGCGGCCACATAAATAGCACAGGCATCAAATTTCATTTGAATTAACCGCTCAAGCTGTTCCCGTTTAAATTTTTATTAAACTAGCGTGAGAGTCCCCGAGAAGGTTGCGTGTACTTCCCCTAGCTACGTATTCCAGAACAATAATTCGGCATTCAATGAAAAAAAAAATTAGTTTCACTTTTCTAGCAGGCACATAAATAGCACACTTGTCGGTTCTGTAGCGGAATCTTATTATAGTGTTACGGTTCGAGTTATTTTGTACCAAAAAAGTGGTGTACTTACCACTTTTAAAATTAACGTTTATTAATAACAAAAATTTAGGTGTTAGTATAATGGGACGAGGAAAACACTGCACACCAGAGAAAAGAGAGTTAATTTTCACCATGAAAGAGAAGGACATATCAATTTCAGAAATATCACGAACATTAAATTGTTCACGTAAATTAATACAAAATGCGATAAAGCTTATTCAGACGGAAAAAACTTTAGAAAACAAGAAACGGAAGATTAGGCCTCGTAAAACAACCTTACGACAAGACAACCTTATTCGTCGATTAAGTCAAGAAGATCCTTTTCGCACAGCTACAAAATAAAAACCGAATTTAATAAACAATTTGATATTGATACATCGAGAAGAACAATACGACGTTGGCTGAAGGAATTTAACTTACATGGGTGTATTGCAGTACGAAATCCGCTCGTGTCAAATAAAAACCGTAAAAGAAGATTACCGTTTGCGAAAATCCACAAAGAAAAGTTGCTTTCTTTCTGGAAATCTGTACTTTGGATAGATAAGAGCAAATACAACCGACTTGGGTCTGACGGAAAAAATGTATGAGCGACGCCCCATCAATCAGAGATTCAACCCTAGATACACTATAAAAACATTGAAACACGGTGGAGGAAGCGTAACGGTATGGGCTTCTATGTTATGGCGTGGTGTAGGGCCTATATTCAGAATTGCAGGAAAAATGGATCAGTATGTTTATCGCAACATTTTAGAAAACGTGATGGAACCATATGCTGATGAATTTCTTACAGTAACCTGGGGTTTAATGCACGACAATGATCCCAAACATACGGCGAGGACCGTAAAACAGTGGCTAGAGGAGAAACAGATTCGAGTGTTAGAATGGCCTGCACAAAGCCCTGATTTAAATCCCATAGAAAATCTATGGGGGATGTTGAGGTTGTTATAAAGTCTAAATCTCCAGCGACATTAGGCGAATTATGGATTACTATTGAAGAAGCCTGGCATAACTGTAGACAGATGTCAAAAATTAGTAGAAAGTGTGCCGAGAACATTTCTATGCCCACTTAAAAAATAATATATTTATTTTTTAATTTGTTTATCTTGAAGTTTATAAAACATTGTATGTTTATTATAAACTGCATGCCATCTGCTACATTTTTGTTAAGCTAAGTTAAATAAATCACTTGTTAACAAATTACAAATTTATCAATTCATCCATATCAATTTACCTGTGCTATTTACACTACCGTTCATATATTTTGGGACGATTAAAAATACAGTTTTTTTTTAATTCGGATAAAAACAAAAAGTCATTTGTAATTTAATTTACTTCTGTACATTGAGTATACTATACAAAACTAAAAATATTCCAAAAAGAAATGTTGTACTAATTATAATTAGGTCTATACGGATTTTTCGTCTGTATGTCCACCCTTTGACTTAATAACTGCGGTACACATTCGTGGCATTCTTAGAATTAAAGATTTCAAAAATGTTGCTGGGATCTCGGTCCATGCTTGCTGGAGCTTTCTCCATAAATCTTGTGAACTAGTCACTCCTTTTTGGTGAATCCTTCTGTCCAGTTGATCCCATATTAATTCGATAGGCGACAGGTCAGGAGACTTAGGTGGCCAAATCATTCTTTTTAAACGATCTTCTTCTTACAGAGATGCTAGATAGTTTCTGCATACACGAGAAGAATGCTTAGGGTCATTATCCTCTTGAAACGTAAAGTTTCGACCTCGTAATCGTTCCCCATTCGGTACAGCATTCTCTTGTAATATTTTGAGATAGCCCTCTTTACGAAGTATTCCCCGTATTCTTACTACATCACCTGCAGCTGTTCCCGTAAAACAGGCCCAAACCATTACGTTGCCTCGAATGTGCTTCACTGTAGGTAAAATATACTGTTCGCTAACTCTTTCACCAACCTGTTACCTAACAAACGTCCTCCGTTTGGAGCCAAATGTTTCAAATTTGGACTCATCTGCACAGCACGTTGCACCACTGTTCGAATGTCCAGTGTCTGTGTTCTTGTGCCCACTGCAATCTTTTTCTTTTATTTTGAACTTTCAAAAGCGGTTTTCTGGCAGCTACTCGTCCCTTTAAGCCTGCCGCAATTAATTTTCGTTTCACGGTCGAATGCGAAATAGGATTTCTTCGTGAAACATTGACTTGCTGCGTTATTTCCGGAACTGTTAGGAATCTGTTTCTTTTTGAAACAAGAACCATGAACTGATCTTCAGCAACTGTTGTCTTCTTTTTGCGTCCAGAATGTTTCTTATCAGCCAAAAAACCCGTTTCCGCCACCCGTTTTAATGTTGTAAATACACAATTTTTCGATAATTATCGAAGAATTTTGCCAGAGGCTGCGGTAGAATATAAATGCGTTACAAATTTGATGGGATAGAAGAGAATACTGTTGTAAATTATGTTCATGCATATAGAAATGTATACTCTTTCATACAAAACACAATCAATTGTCAATATTTCAATTTTGCTTATTTTTCGGAGTTTTTCTTAGTCGTCCCCAAATATATGAACGGTAGTGTATATGGCCGCCACTGTACTTCGACTGTCAATAGTTTGAAAAAATTACGTGTAAATCAATATTTTTAAAGCGTATATTCATAAAGCTTTATGTTTAAAATATAAATAAGTACCTAAAATACCAACGCAGTAATTTTCGAATTGGCTGACTTTTATCAGAGAAGCGACACCAGCAAATAACTATTAGCTTATTAAGCACCAATTGGACAACTTCAACGCCATTTTTCTTATTATTATTAAATTTCGCGCATCAACTAGCCAACTGTTAAGGAAGTGCAATAATGTAAAGAAATAAAAAGTAGGAAAACGCAACTCTCGCCGATCAATTAAATTTATTCCGACACAGCAAACTTCACTTTGTCGGCTACTCGCTTGTTTTTACCAGCAATTTTAATACATCGGCTGAAATTGCTAAATCAATAAGGAGCGTTCGTAGGTAAATTATTGAATCGGATACGGCAGACTATTTCCTTTACGGAAATATTACGTGTATTAACTCACTGCTTTTCGCCTATTGAATGAGAAACACAACATTGGGGAAAGGAATTGAAGGAAAATCAATTTCGTGCGGGCGTAACGATTGTTCATCTGAAGGCGTCGTATGGAAATAACAATGATAATATGAAACCTAACATACGGCTTTTATGTATAAATATGCATGTGCACACACACATACAAAATACTCCTTTGAAAATTCTTATTTATACACAGTACAATGTGAGCCATATGTCAGTTGTCACTAGCAATGGTTACACTTTGTTTTGCTTAGCTTAATAGCAACTGACTGTACCGCTGACCCCATAAGTAACACCTAAAATTTTACTTTTAATTTCTGTGCTGATAATAAATTTATATTTTCTTGTTTGGTATATTTGGTATATTTGTTTGGTATTATTGCACCAAATGCATTTTTGACGACGCACAGTGTACGTTCAGAATTCATTCTTCGGTATTAGCGGAATTTGCTTAATATTTTTTTAATTTGTTTAATTTGTATAATATGTAGTACGCACAATTGCAATTTCATACACACATGAGTTCTGTAGCCAGCGTAACAGAGATAATTTACTTTTCAGTCTAGAGTGTCTAGATTTTATTTATATCCTGAAGTATACCCTAATTTATACTTTGCGCTTCTTACGAAAAATAAATTTCTTACTTCCGTGTATAATATTCTGTAGCTTTAGACTTTAGAGCAATGTTATGCAACTACTTAATCTGAACATACTTTATAAGTATGATAAAATTCTACATTAGTGAAACAACGTAACAAAATACAATCGTTAATATTTTAATCGCTGTTCAACCCTATAATATGTCAATCTATTTCTATATTCATGGTACGAAAGTGGATATATTTAAAAGGAACCTCTTTCCATTGATATTTTCGGCTTTCGTTAGTGAACATCCGTACTTTCTTTGGTATTTCCGCCGTAATTAATTATATGAGAAAAATCCAGATTCAAATTCATACTAATACTAATCTCCCCGATCTTCCGTTTGCTAGATAGGCGTACTAACTACTTCACCATGGGACCTATGCCAGATTCGAAATCACACCTAAGTGTTACCGAAGAAATTACGGATTTTCACATTTCACCGACGAAAGCCAAAAATATATCAATTAAATATGCATACTTCGCACGTAAAAAATTATGTCTATCGTATTATTACCTGCGGACAAATAACATCCAGGTATTAAAAAGTAATTTCGAACTTATATAGTATAGTGGTTAGCACGCCTGTCGAGCAACAGCTTCGACTCCGCACGGGAGAGATACTTTTTCAGATGATTAATTACGTCGGAAATATTTCTGAAACTGATATTTGTATTTAACTGAAACTATATTCATTCAGAACCCTTAAAAATGAAACGCTGCAATAATCCCTGCTATGTATAAAGTAAAATACTTCGATAGTAGTCCAGATAAACCCTTATATCATCACCGTTCCCACATTCAGTTATATCGGCACAAGAGAATAGGAGTAATGTAAGTAGCGTCGAACATAAAGGAAAAAAGGATGTAATACCCCACTTCAACAAAATACCGAATTACATCCGGTTTTACGTTACTAAAATGGACCAAACAATGTCTTCCGTACTTCCCTCCCTCCTCTAATTACTCGGGATGTTTCAAACGTTAATTGTTATAACACGATGGCGGATAGATGACGTGGTAGGACACAAACGGTTTTAACGTATTGTGTAAGTACTTGGGGGAAAAAGGAGTGGTGACCCGAAGATTCAGACAGGAAATTGAATGAGTTATTGTTGGTTGATGCGAAGTAAACGTTTGTATTGTAAATCCGCAATAAACTGTCTATACCAATGGAATGTACTTCCTTTCAAAGAAAATCCTATTGGCTGAAGCCATTACTTTTTTTTAGTAGAAGATACGTCGCAGAGTAACGTAGCAAGGTAGTAGGTATGTCGTATTTTTAAGAAATTGTATGTAATAAAACATAATGACATAATAACATCAATTATTAGAATTATCGACGTAACTGAAAATTAAATTAAATAGAAACAATTATAATTCCCAAATATACACTACCTCCAAAGAACTAGGTACTCTATAATTTACTTATAAACATATGTTGCAATTACCTTCTATCAAAATATAAAATCAAAATTGAATAATATCTCCTTGCTACATAATAATCACACACACATAACTGCACTCAAAAAAATAAATAATAAAGCCTAAATGTGCTTGTTGAAGGAGATCTGTAATCATTATGTTAGGAAGAGGTAGAATATGGAAGAGATAAGAAAGATAAGAATATAAGAATATGAAAAGAAAATAAATATAAGGTTAGAATTTGGACGTGGACTTCGACTTTCTACTTACAGTCATCATCACCCACGAATCTAGAATTTATAAACTTTAATTTAATGATTAACAAATTTACAACAATAGTAATAATAGAACAAGAGAACGCAAAAACAACAGAAAATAAAATAAATAAATCTTAATTGCATGAATTAGAATCTATATGTTATACGCATGGTCTTTTGATATCACTCTATTACATTCTTCATAAATAATAAACAAATTTAAATAATATTCCCTCGTATACTTTAAACATGCCGGCATTGTTTATAATTGAAAACTATAAAAAATAATATTTCAATAATTCTGGATTGTTTTCTAATGGTTGTGACTAACTCAGATATACAAAGTTGAATAATAACCAAAAAGATAATGCTAAGAAGCTTCCTCATGGTATTGATGGGATAATTCACCGCAAACGCAACAATAGGAAAAAATACACTAACTCACGGACATGTTTCTGCCTACCAGGCGTCATCGGTGTGGTTTCGAGAGTATTTCTTATCTCTACCCTGTTGCCTCACAGTTGTGGCATTAACTGCCAGCGATAGAGTGTAGAGATGAAAGATACTCTCAAAACCACGCTGATGACGCCAGGTAGGTGTGCAGTTTCCGAAAGCGCTAGTTGCGCCGCCATTTCGTGTTAAGCAATCAGAAAGCTGCTCGAGGGATAATTTTGGGGAACAGTACTCGGTTTATGTCGGTGCTTCCTGAACGGCAGACATGCTTTTCATTGGCACTAGAGGGCGCCAAGAAATGTCGAGTTTGTCGTTTTGAAAGTTGTGGCATTAACTGTGAGACAACAGCGATAGAGGATAAAGATAAAAAATACTCTCGAAACCACGCTGATGACGCCGGGTAGGCAGAAACATGTTCGTGAGTTAGTGTATTTTTTTCTCTCCTTTTGTTGCGTTTGTCGTGGAATTATTCCATCAATAACATGAGGGAAGCTTAATCTTAGCATTATTTTTTTGGTTATTGTTTCTATGCATTTTCTAGTGTGCAAAGTGGAATAATATTAAAGAAAAAAAAACTACGTAACCTCCATTCTTACTCCGTACATACATTGGCGGATGCTTTCTGTGCTACAATACGCATTTTTTGGAATATCCTAAGTATCAATTCTAGATGCATAATGAATATGACATTTTTGTTGCATTGTTATAAGAGTGATTTAATAAGACAGAGAGAAATATGCAGTTGTATTTGAAAGAAATAAATTTTGACACTTTTTCGATTAGAAAGTTTAAGCGTAATTGTTGGATACGCTATACAATGTTTTCTTAAAATGTATTCGGATTGTAATACTATTCTCTAAGCTCAACAGTTCCGGAAAATTTCAATTTTTTAAATTAAACATTTTCACAGTTATAAAATCATACACGGCAAAAACAGCGTGAAGATAGAAAGCATTAGCCGATTAGTGACGTAGGTTAAAAGGCAAGTAACGTTGTGAGGTAAGAAAGCACTCGGAGCAACGTCGATGGCGCCCGGTAGACAGAAACATGTCTGTTCGCTAGTGATGTCCCTCCGTACATTGCTTTGCCAGGTGTGATTCCATCAATACAATGAACTATATTAACACTATTTCGGTTAATCTTTCCAAACACTTTTGTGTACTTCTACAGTTTATATTCCAAAGTGGTACAAATAATCTCATTCTATCTACGACAAAAAGGAGGACTTATTTGTACGCACAAAGTAGCGCTTGGAATTTGTAAATGACGTAATTTATGATAATAAGAGATAAATGTTACCCAAAACCTTTGATGGTAGGTTCAATAAAGGAAGAATATTTCAGTATTTCATTTATGAGATATGAAATATACTAAGTTTTAAAATACGTTTATCGTGTTAAAATCTCATAAACTTTGTATAACAAATCTACTAGCTCTATATTTTATAATATTAAAATATATCATCAATATAAACGGATTAAATAAATTACATAAATTCCAAGTAATACAGAAGGAAACCCGCCTAAATTATGTACATCGACCATTTAGTCCAGAAAAAGTTCGAAGAGAAAGAAATTTCTGGAATTTCGGGAAAACTAATTTTCCCATATTTATTTTGGTTAAAATGTGTGTACAGAATTTAAAGTAACTAAAAGGGTAAAAATGAGGTCGAGTATGGAGTGAAAGCTAATCGAAAAATTGCCTTCCGTAAATAAACACCATTGGGGCGCATCCTTTTATAAGTGTTTACCTTGCTCGGAACCACTAACGATTCAACAAAGTTAAATTGCTTGCATTCATTTTCTTTTTTGGGGTTTGTGGAATGTATTAGGCACCCCAATAAGAAAAACATTGTGAAACATTTAATTGGGTAGTCCCTCTCAATTTCATTATTCAACGGATTATTATGTTGAAGTACTTCACGTTGAGAATCGCAGTTTCATAAATATTTTTATGAATGTTACCTTTTACTATCGATGCACATAAGAAATATAATGCCATTTATTATTTAGATTCTGAAAATATACTTGAAATAGAAGGGGTTAAAAATGCGTGGTTAGTGTTTATCTATGGAATTAGGAAAAGACAACATATTACGTATACGTTCACATGGGCAGAATTATTGTCCATGAAATCCAAAGAAACATTACATTTTGCTTGTTTTTGTTTTAACTTAATAATTTCAAAGGTACTCCCTTGCTTACATCGCAAAATTACTTTTAAAACCAATATACATAACCTTACTGTCCAGGCATAGCCACCCGCTGTAACTTTTGAGTCACTGCAGATGTCAACACGAACTAAACAGCATATTTTGTTGCTAATTTGTTACCTAAGAATTGATAGATTGAAGAAGAAACGATAGCCAGGCTGTCATCATATTGAGCCAGAGCAACCACTGGCTGTAACTTTTGGTTATATTTGATAATTATTGAAATCATACTGTGCGTTAAAGACCCGCCAGTTATGTATCTGCGTTGTAGCGGCAGCTACAACGCAGCAAACGATTTACTGCAAAATAATTTGAAAACTATTGCAAACAATGTTTAGTCATAGAGGAAAGCTGTTTTCATAGAACAAAATGCAAATCAATTCATAAAATAAAAGAATTCCCCAGTAAGAAATACTTAAAATTGGAAATTTAAATTACATTTAAGGGGATTGATTTTGTTGCAAGTGAATAAAACACATATTGCCGTGTGTATTAATTGACACAAAAGTTGTATTCTTTTTATGTAATAATCACAATTAAGGTATTTTGTTATTAATTTTTTCGCAGAATTAATAAAACGAGACACTCCTTATGTGGTGTCGACGCACTACATAAAGAGTGTTTGTCTACAAATGCTGGACGATCATCGATTTTATAGAATACATCAAATCACGAAATTTAATTAGGAGTAACTACTTAAAAGTGCCAGCTTTAAAAGAGCACACTTGCATTTTTTCGAGGTATAGGATTTTACCTAAAGCAGCCTGTAATTGATACATTTCCATAGAGTGTTTAAGGTTGTTCGCGACATCATTCGTATAGCAGGATTACCAAGTGTTTAAGGAAGTGTTGCAGTTTAGCCGATAAGTGTATTTATGTATTAGTAGAAAATGACAGCATATTGGAAGGTTTCAGCTACGAGTTAAAAAAACATTGGTTCAAAAAGTGTCCAGTTGACCCTACGGAAAAAATTCCAAACAATTTAGTTCTCGTTCGGATTTGATTTTAGATACGTCCGAGGTAAGAAATATAAGTGGCCCGCACTTCTACAATCTTATGCAACGTCATCAGCACAGCAATATCAATGAAAAGTTGGATTACACTGAAAACCTTTTATTAACTGCATATATATATTTCGAAACTGAATTAAAATATAAACAAACTATCGCGTGTAAAATCGAACATTAAGCAACGATGTCTGAGGCCTATTATAAGGAGGCAGCTTTCTTGAGAAACAATAGTAATTGGCTGTAAAGTAGACTAGAAATGCCAGTAGAAATCTCACAGTCAGAGCGGCCTATCTCTTAGCGACTCTTCAGAACGCTGTAAAAGGCGAAAAACCGGAAGAGTTACGTGAACATAATGCTTCTAGCTAGTTAACGTTTGCTGCTCAAATGTTGCAATAAATTTTACAAGCCGAAGGGAAATGTGATGCGTCAACTGTCATCAAGGACTGAGAGAGAAGCCCTACATGAGCTGGAGAATATAAAAATAGCTTTCCAGCGAGCTTTAACGGCAGCTACTAACAGCAATAAACGTATTGTTGAAGCTGAGTTTCTGCGCACAATACCTTTGTTATTCTGTTTTACAAAGAGAGAAGAGAAATTACCATCCCGTACAGCATTCTTGTTTTAATTTCTTAAATTTTAAATAAAATGTCTAATTTCAACTGATTTTCGAAGTCATTTAGAAGAATAAATTCAATTATAATACTACCGACCGCACCGCTTATCTGGTAACTGTTATCTGCATCTTTTTTTAATGATACCGTAAATAACAAAGCCCCTTGCAAATAATAAATGCAAATTCGGACTAACCTGAAAATTGTATTATCACCCCGAGCATTAGTTCTGATATATCTACTTTCGACTTCCATTCTTCCATCTCGTTTTCTGTTGGAATCCTTAATGCACGCATTTATATTCGCCTGATGGATACTGCGTGATCCTCGCTTATACGGCGTCTAAATATTTCACGTACGGAACATGTAGGGACACGTGGTTGGCAACATGATCCTCTGTCCTCGCCTTCCTTTTAAAACTGAGTGAAAATTCAAGTACCGTCATTAAATTTTGAAAGATTTTCAAAGGTTAGGAGACATTCCTTCCATGTTCTACTTTGGGTAGATAGTTCTTTGCGTCAAGTTAGAAACGAACGTTGAGACGAGAAGGAATCGTTTTGCGTAACGGCCCTTACAGCGTAATTTTAAATTTCAGTCACGGGCTCCGGTAATTTCCCAACAGAATTTTTGTTTTTCTTTTCGCTTCGAACGCGCTCGCTACCGCCAGGCGTTCAAATGAAATGAAATAAACATAAGCGCGAGACAACAATGCTAACGCGCTACCAACTTTTCCCATAAAATGCAACAAAACCCAGCTTAAATATTTAGAACGCGTTCCTAACGACAATGTAATTGTTAGAGTGCTACGGTACAATTAAACGTAAAGAAACCAGAATTTAGTGATGTCGACTCTCGCAGATATCTTACAATTAGTCAGGCGTCTGACAAGTTTTTGCAATTTACTAAAGGTTGCGTCCCCTTTTTTATTATGAAAATAACTAGGGTCGTCTTTATGAACGAAGCAAATGTTATAGTGACAAAAGCAGTTGTTTTCTTTATTCTTTCCTTTCATTTATGTAGATAAGTTTTAGGTGGTAATTAATTTACTTACTACATTGATTTTGAAAATGTCAATAAAAGGAACAAAGGAACAATTGTAAATGTTGAGGTTTTAATAAGAGTTTTGACAAAGTAGAAAGAATGAATAAGAACGAACTACACGCTATCGTGACAAAATTTGAGGCAGGAACAACGGTGTCTTTTCTGGAAGATCCCATACAATTAGGCCACCAAATTAAGAGATAACTAACGGCGTTATACCATACCCAGGGCAAACGGATAAAGAAGAAAACAATGGAACTCTTTACAAAAACCATATGCGCCCCTGGATAGGAACCTGCTGTAATTACCAACTTTTAGTCTATAATCCCGTTGGACTTCTCACCACGTAGCAAAATTACAATTTGTTATTGAATTACCCTCTATTATACTCTACGCTTCGATTATTGTCATTTAATAAAAACTGATACGATATTACAAACTGCTAATAATAATTATATTGTCCAACGACAATATAAATAAATACATAAAAAAAAAGAAAAACAGGAAATTAAACTCGTTCATCAATGACATCATCACATAATAAGTCTGTATTCCGGCACATGATGACTAATGGTGACTTTTGTAATAAATTGATTAGAGAGAAAGGTAATGAGAAAATAGGAGAAAAGCATGAAGATAAACGAGGTACAAGGAAATCGTTGGAGGAAAGCAAAGTAGAAGAATCAATATAGTCGTGAACAATTCTCCAGATGAATTTTGCTCCAGGAACATCTTGACGGTATTCCAACGAACTCAAATAATGTCTTCTTAACAGCGGTCTATGATCCATTTTAAAGGACAAATACTTTAAGAAGCGACGCTGGAACCTCTTAATGGTCAGTTCGAGTTAAACGTGATGTAGTGACCAATCCGTAAAATATAGTGTTTTCAGAAGGGACATATCTTTGAAAAATTTGCAGAATCGTAGGACAAATCCTAAAGTTTTTTGTGCTGAAATACATAAATCAGTAATGTGTTCTGTAAAACTTAGTCCGGAATGAAATAGAACTCCCAGATCTCTAACAGTATCTGCCTTCTTGAGATAGATATCACGTATTGAGTACACTGAATTGATATAATTACTTTCCTCGTATATGTAACGAACAGACGTTTGATATTTAGTGATAATTGGTATAAAGGACACCAGTAAGAGATTTGATTACGATATTGGCTTCTTCCGCAGGAACTTAAATATTACACCACGTCAATTTATACGATATTACGGATTGTAGTGAAATATGATAAGGGAGATTCTTTAAACAATAATATTATCTCTAAAATCGTTATTCAAAAGTTGCCCCCAAGTTAGATTGATCTGTTTTGGTTTACAAATTCCAGTGTCTTTCTTCATTGTTTACAATGTTTACTAATTGAAGTAAAGTTAACCTTACAAGGACTATTAAAAATAAAAGAATGCTACAAACTAATTGATTCCAAAATTACACAAAACTCTAACAATTACATCTCTTTGAAAATCTAACAAAGGTTGATCAAGAGGAAATTAATCAATGAATGGACAGACGAAAATGTAATCGGTTTAACAGAATATGGATTTCTGCCCAACCGTTGAGATATGAAATGGACAAATTTAATACTCCGAGTATACGCATGAATAAGTGAGTGATACGAACAGAGCCGTTGGTAGGGATTGCGATCTGCTAATGCACCCTACTTCTGAAGCCTCCGCGTAAATATATGCACATTCTTTCGCGACAAACCGTGCAAAAAATAGCATTATCTTGCATTACAAAAGTTCCTTCAAATTCCTCTTCATATTTTTCTACGACGCTCATTGCAAAGAATTTTACTTAAAAAACCAAGTATTGCTCAAAATACCACAAAGTAAATAAAAACAAAGTAATAGGTATAATGAAATAAAAAATAACAAAAATACTAAATTAAAAAATTGAAAAACGTCCACTAACTACGCATTCAAATAAACGAAAAATCTATCCTAGAAATGTCTCTTTCAAAAATGCTTTTTAGAACAAAATACGCGTATGGTACACATAAGAAAACTCAAGTCAGAAGTCTCTGTACATTTGTTGAAATATGTATTTATAAAACGAATAACACGCATCCAACAGACAACAGTAAAATGATATATACACAACTGCGTGCGAGATGCTGCTATAGTCAGTCACCTTTGATGTTCGTGTCTCCGCTTTGTACTCAGGAAGTAAGACTTTCAGCCTGTTCCGATGCCAGTGCAGTCAAGCGAAAAACCCTACGCTAGTAGGTGACCAGAAATCGCATCCCTACTTGTCACTAATTACAAAAATCCGCTTAACTATATAGTTTAATGGTAATAATTTGTCTTTATAAAATGACAAACTAGATGATTTAATGCGAAAACTATTTGGAATTGAAAATTGCGTACAAATAATTAATTTCGATATGAACTGTTTGCTAAATAGCTACAAGTTCTAACACATGTTTTACGTTTCATAACGATTATGTGTGTACGTTTCACAACGTATCGTAAATGTAAATACATGCGCACATATTCACTAATTTATGTGTTTGTAGCAAAATAACGCTAAATTCAATGTTTGCAATTTCCCGCTACATTGGCAATTTTAATAACATTCCCACTTCTTATGCAATTATTTGAATATTTTCTACAAATAAACTTTCAGAAATTTTATTTATGCTTAATCGGAGAATTAAACAAACAGGACATATAAAAGTTAAGCAATTAAAAAAAACTAAAGCAATCACATTTACAGAAACACATCAAAATTATTTAAATGTACATAGATTAAAACAAACCCACAAGGCGAAAACAAAGTTATGGTATGAAGACAAAAAAAAAAGGGAAAAAACATTTTTTTAATGATTTTAATACGTTTTCATAAATGTGACTATGTTATTCATTGTTTCTTTTAATTACAGGAAATCTTAATATATACTATTTGCCTAATTCTGGGACAAAATATGCGAAAGCTTAAAATGCCATAAAAGAGTGTTTTTATTTCATGATCAATTGGAATCTCCAGTATTGTCTTTTCCATCGTTTTCCATGAAAAAAAAATCTGTGTGTAGATATAGATAACGGTAAACGATATTTAACGAGTATTAAAATTTGAAACGAGATACTAACCTGATATTGGCACGTTCCAATACAAACTCTATGTTTATCTTAACTATAAGTTCGAATTAATGATAGCGTTCAAACGAGGAACGCTTAGAAAATAGTAACTTACCCAATCAGAAACTAATTTGCGTCGCCTCACCCCCTTATTAGCGATTGTTTAATCAGAGCTAATTTTAATAACTGTATCTTTCAAAATTATCTTATTTTTAAAAATAACATAAAGCATGTGTTGCGCGGACGCATCTGAAAGTTTAATTCTAAGTCATGTCAACTCTACAATATCAAGTATTACTGACAAATAAGACAATTATTTGACGAATGATATTTAATTTACGAAGTTACAACTGAGATACGACTTAATTATTCTTGAAATTGTTGTAGAAAAATATTACATTAAATCGGAAGGTCTAGGATGAAGAAATTGAACAGACGAGTTACTTATCTGTTCCACCACTACCGTCGTTGATTGGACTTAATATAATCTCCTAACTCCCCCACTACCTATATAGTATGAAGTTACTGTAATCGTTTTCAGTAGCTTTACTGTAATCGTTTTCAGTAGCTTCAACCTACTGAAGGTCAAAATACTGAAGGTACAAAATTCCCCAGGCTCATAGCCACCAGGGATATTTTGACGTTTGAACGAGTTGGCATACTGAACTCATTATGCGTGGCGCTAATGACAACTAAGCTCGACGTTGTAAATTATAATATTGCAATACACACTCATTTTCTAACACAGATGAGTCGCTGATTTATTCAACAACATGCGATCAATCGTTATCAAATGTCACTAAACAATGTTTGACAATGTCACTGAACAATGTTTGAAAAAACTTCAAAATGAGTTTTCAGCGTACATTGAAGTACTGTATAATTTTCCAAACAACCCAGCCCAAGAACCTTTATATAAGTTTTATAGCGTATCAATTAGCTTTTGATTATTCAAAATGGCTTTTGCACTTATTTCTATACTGCATGACCAGTTGAAGAAATTACGTGAATTACCCTTACTAAAAAAAATGCTATTTCTTTTGCCCAGTCTCTTCTAATCTATTTACGCACTGCAGCGTAAATAGATTAATGTTAATCTTATCATTTTAATTAAATGACTTTACAATGACATTTGTCGTTCTCTAAAAATGCACTAATAATTGTGACCGGCTGTTGTCCCCATTTCTTCAATCCTAATTCCCGTTTATAATCAAAGATCGCTTCTGAAAACGTATACTTACAATTAATACACGTCCAACAGAACGAATATGTGTAATCCTAGTATCCTGCAATATCGTCTCGTGGAATGGCAGTCTGACGTGATTTAAGTTTTCAAAGGAACTTCTCCCGGTGTTATTCCAGCATAGAATCCTCTTGTCTTCTTATACGTGCGTAACTTCGTTTTCGTACCGCCTTTGCAACTGCACTCCTATTAGTGCAGCTAATGCAAGCGACCTTGCTAAAGCTAAAGCGTCGCAAACATCAAAAGTAATACGAAATTACGTCGAAATTCGAAATGAAAGACTAAATGCTTTGAACAATGATTGCGGTCGGCAGAATCCTCGAAAACGTCGAGGAGTGTGCAAATACTTTACAGTCGTCAACCTACCTAACGAATCCGCCCAGAGTCTCGCACCCGATCCACACATCCTTCCCTGACACCTTGCTACCTAACACCGCCGCGCCGGTAACAATTCCCTAATAAATGACTCGTATTATTGCCGGTAGACTACCGACGCTTCACCTTAGCACCGCCGTTTTGCAGGTGTATGGGTGTGTGTGTACATAGAGCTGTGGATATTTCATGATGGCGTCAACAGATCGCGATTAGACACCGCAGGAATGTTCGGTTGTTTGTTAAATAGACACAGCAGTATTCAACGGTACAACTGATTAATTAGGTAAAGGGTAAAAGGAGAGACATTTCACACTGGCGTCGTTGAAGCGTAAGTGGAAAGTAATTAAAAATTCCGTCGGCTTCCCGGTGATCGAGTCCGTGCTTTTATTACTTGCAAGCGATCTTCCACATTATTTTGTTCCTTTTCTGGATATCTTATCGGCATGTCGAGTAATTGAACTAAAAGGAAAGGTTGAATGAAGCATGCTGTGCTAGAGTTGCATACTTCCCTATGCAGCTCTAAAATTTCTAGGAAAACGAATATTTGACGAGGAGGCAAAGTTCGAATTAATGAGTATCCTCGCAAAATGTCATCAGATAAATGTCACATACACATATGCTGTTTCTAACCGCTTCAACACTTTTCTATCACATTGCATTCCGCGCGCCTGATATGTTTTTGTCGTTTGATATAAATTAATTTTGTTAAATAATTGATGGTGAGTCTGTGTGAGTTGATCATATGGAAGGGTAGCTTTTTTCTCACAAAACTCGGTAATTAGAACGGATTAATAAATTTTTATACAACTTTTTTCATGTTTTAAAATAAAACCTATTCCACTCAACACAGATCACGTGAAGCCATCTATGAATTGACGACTATAAAGTTCATAACAAAATATAAAAACACATAAGACAAAATTCATACAACTTTTATTCCTTTAAACTTCATTACATTACCGGTATCTGTTTTAACATATTGTCTACGTGTATGTAGTGCTTTTGAAATATACTTTACAAGTTTCTCTTAATATTTTTCCGATTTACAATAACATTTTAATAGACATTTTCGTAAAAAACTTTTCACCTTATATGCTATGTTACTCTGTTTTAATTTTAATATTAATTCCATAATCGTTTGTAAATAGTTTCTCAATTTGATTTACAACTTACAATTGCTTCCTTATGCTAATGTATGGCAACATTTATGTTTTGTAATTAAAAACGAAATATTTATATTTAATGATTTTTCAAATAATTAACTTTTCTAATTGTTATTTTTTATGATTTGGCTTTCAGCTCACCTGATGATAAGTATTCTTGTTAAGTTTTGTGAAATAAAAGCTTTTGATTCAATGTACCACGATAAAATCCACTCACAAAGAGTCAACATGGATTATTTAAAGGTACATATACCATAGATTCAAGCATCGAAGAGAACCTGAAATGTAGGTATCGACTCAGAAATTAGTTGGGAATTAAGCGAAAATTGTGTTTGAGTAATCTGCTAACGTAGAATATGTCGAATAAAAACTACATCCAAACTCGAACTTCCCGAAGCGAAAATTTGCTTGGCTTTAGATTTGATAAAAGTGCGTATGTCCCACTGAAGATCTTGTTACTAATGAAAATTACTATAGTTCAATACAATGCTCTGTATTCTAGCGACACGTAAGTGTAATATATTGTTCTGATATAATTTAATTGCATTGGAAACTATCTATGTTTGACTATTATTGCGAGGCAAAGTTTGCCCTAGTTTGGGATTTTATCTTTGTCTTACACATGCGGTAAGGTAGATATTTAAAAAAAAAGGAGTCATTAGATGCGAAAAACAAAAGGAACCAGCCAATTATACCTCTTTATTTCAAAACTTAGCTATCAACGTTTTAGCCTATTTCCAATGTACCTAACACTACTGTACCTGTACAGTTCAATATATTCCCCATGGAAGCGGAAGATACTTTAACGGTTTTTGAACAGTTGAGGATATTATTGAGTTGACTTTGAAATAGTAAACTACGGGTGGAAATGTTAAAATAATTGAGAAGAATAAACAACTTTAAATTTCTCGATTAAAATATCAATATCTAAATATTTTAAAGGGATTTAATCATCAATAAAGTTAAGAAAACTTGACACTTAACATCATCAAAGTTGCTAACCAGACAACAGGGATCCTTGCGGAAAAGACTTGGTTATAGATCGGAGCCAAATCCACGCAGCGAATATTAAGATCGGAGTTCAGAACTCTGCAACAACTGCGTACCTACAGGTACCGAAAATTAAATATTTTGGCAAAATAAACAAGGATTCAACTAAAAAATCCAATAATAAATTTCAACTTCAAAATTCATAAACAAAAACATATGTTGGTCAGTTAAGAGGTACGCGTTTTACAATGTTTTAAATAATGAACAGTTTATTTTATTTACGTTGTGTTATTGCAGCGAGCACAGTGCTACAATTTTATTGTCATATACATATGCGCTATATATGAATATGCAATTATATCCATCATGCATCTCTGATCGGCACTCGACATTAACATTTCGTTCCCCCGTCGGCTATCTGGGTACGCACTTGGCGCGACGCACGGGAATGCCAGCTCTACTTTATGGAAGCTTAAGGAATAACCAATTTCGTACAATGACATACAAAAACAGTAGTTTTAAAATGTCAGAAAGACGTAAATATAATATGCGGTTTAAGCAGCTAATAAATAAAATGCAATCAAAAGTTAGTTTACTGCTGTATTAATTTATGTAAGTTTTGTATCATTGATGCGCATATTATACACTTTAGAGGGATTATATTTTACCTGCTTGCAAATTAATATACAGCAAAACACCATTTTCCGCTTAACTACTAAAAATAATGTGTATTGAACCCAATATATGGTTCATATTTCAATTTGTCCTAGTGTAAACTTTTCTAATACAGGCAATTTATGTTTCTGTAAAGTAGGATATACTATATCGCGGAAAAGGTTTTGCATTGTTTTAGCTTCGGCGTTTTATTTAATCTGGTATATACATGCAAATAATACTCAGGCTGACTCAATGAATCGATGACTTAAAAAGATTGAAATAAAATAATAGCGGAAATGAACTTGAAAGATAAGTTCCGCGTATAGCATCCAAAGATAATCCTTCTCACGTGCTTCTTGGATTTTAAAACTGCCGTTTGACGTTCGCATTTCCTCCATGTGACATTGACGTAATTGCAAAGAACCGGGAATTTCTCGGACCAGCGACTACGGTCCCGTGTACTAACGGGAAAACGAAGCGAGATGAATGAGATGGAGACAAGGAAAGAAAATAAAAACCGTGCAATTGAAATAACTGGATCATCAATCGAGCTGAGGAGGCACTCATTCGAACTGTCGAAGAAAAACAAGAAGGAGAAGTTATCGCCGACTAAATCCGACCCGGTGCACAGATACGCGGCCATTTTTTCTTCCTTTTGTTCGTATTTCCGGAAAGATATTTGCACAGATTTGAGAGCAACAGAATATAAAATCAGATAAATTTGCAGAGGCAATATTGCTTCGGTGCTAGCATATTATCTGTCAAAGCAATTATTTATTTTTAACATTATCGGTCGAGAAAAGTTATTCTTAAACGCCAAATGATTTTGACGCATTGCAATTTATGAAAAGAAGGAGGAAAGCGATTGCTTGGAGGGTTGCTTTATGTAACATAACAAATTGAATACGGTTTGATGTGTTTATGCACTTTTACATTGTTTCTACGAATTATCCGCACCGCTCTTTATAGATGTTCTAACCTTTAGTAATTGTATTTGTGTAAACATTTTATGTCAAGTCCACCCAAAAGCCTACTCATTGGTGAAGAGGATCATAATCCTCTTGTTGTTTCTTCTCTTATAACGATGTCAAAACTTTGGAGTACATGACTATTTGGCCCAAGAGTGGAACCTAAGACCTCTACTATTTTAACAGTAATAGTTATTGGTGATTTGTTACAATCCGTTACAATCCCTGGCACGTGTTGTGATAGAATACGCAGACAATCTAAAGATATTTTCGTAAAATAAAAACATGGGGGATTGCGTTATGTTGCGAACTATTTGACCAACATAAGTATCGAGGTATTCTTTTCAGTGTTCCGCATGCTGACCAACGATGCCGACAATTCTTGAATTTGTGGTGTTAAATTTATTAAATTAGGCAATCGTCAAGATCTGATCTATCCCTGCTATCCCATCATTTAATGAAAATAGAGAGCGTGCAACTCGCTTACCATAGTAACAAGTTCCATTACACTGCATAGATACTTGTCTATGAAACGCAGAAATACATACGTAGTCTTGGGATCCCTACGTAGTCTTCGGATGTCCATGCACTAGGTTTTTAGCTACTTATTTGCGAAAGCAAAAACAAGATCGCGAAAGACGAATTCGCCTTAGACAACAGTAATACCCGTGCTTCTTACAGTACATACAACAAAAAATTTAAGTTTAAAGCTGAATGAACTGTTATATAAAATCATCAATTGTAAGAGCATGCGAGTCTGTTTGGTTTCTACTTGACAACACCAGAGATTGAAGTAAATATTGGAGCTATTGTCTGAGCAAAGTGTTGCGCTGGAACGGAAAATGGAAACAAATATAATAACAATGACGGTAATAGCAACGACATATAAACCTTTTATTTAATGTTAGTATCGGTATCATGGAAAGACTATTGTCAAAGGCATGTTTTCTTATTTATGCGGGGCACTAATAGACTCATCTAAAAATGAAAAAATCCCTAACACATAGGTTGTTTACACAAAATACAAGAACAGAAGAATACATTGCAATGACTACAATATTAATGATGGTGGAATTGTACAGCAGAAAAGTGTATACATCGAATAAATTTTCTCTGTACTGATTCATGTCTGTCCGTGTGTATTTTAAAGTAGGAATTCCGGATATTCAAGCCACAGCAGGATCCACACACAATGAGGGTCAGTCAAATCGCAACAATAATACATCAAAAAACCTAACACGTAGTTTATTGGCAAACAAAACTCAATTTAGTATCATAAGTTAAACCCAGCTCACGTAATTGTGTCGCTCTTGTTAATGTTTCGCCATTTAAAATGTAACTAAAAACAATTAGTAAGATTCCCTTAGAAAACGACAATGTTTTGCATTTAGATAAGTTCAAATACATTTTATTATAGTCACAGTGGTTTGGAAAAATCTTATATCATTCTTAAGTTTAACACAACCATTTAAAGAATAAAATGTTTGGTAAATATTTGAGTCACTAGCACGTAAAATAGAATCACAATCTGGGAAACGTGAATTTATTGTCGTTAATAGAGTAAAAAAAGGTGGATCCAGGTGCGGCACACCTGAAGTTAGCATTCAACGCCACATCTACGTGACTAGAATGGAATCATAAAATCTAGCTAACGATCAAACCTCCAAAATTCATTGTATTCCTTCCAACGGAATCTGCAGACATATAAAGCAGGTGAGCTTACTAGATCAAAAACAGATATGCCAATTTGCTGCGGATGCATGCAAAATGTACCAATTTTGTTGGGAAATGATTGATCTATAGAATTCTGTAAGAAATTCTAGTTGTTCCAATTCTGAACTTCTTATGAAAACAATCGTATCTGATTCTGAGATTATTAGATATAGAACAGAAGTCAGCATCACGATGTTGTCTTACGCATACGTATTTAACGAACTAATAGCAATTTGAAGTACAGTTTAAGTAATAAAAAGAACTGAAAATAAATTCACTAGTTAATACATTCAATTACTGTATAAATGTCTGTACTAAAGTATCAACATGTTTTCACTGTATATCAGTGAAACAAGATGTAAACTCATAATTTTCAATAGTAACACAAACACAGATGCAGTTTAACGGTCACTAGTCAAGAAAAGAAACAACATTAGCATTTTAATTTCGGGAATTGTGGGTAATTTCAAATTTATAAATAAATGAAAGTTTACCGCACCGACTACCCTACAAATGTATAAAAATGACTTCCTTACTACTTACGTATTTCTAAAACATGCATATACACAACTCCCCTGGGTTATCTTCAAAGTGCTGGTAATTGTTTATTTAAACACTGCTACCAGGCAGTACCATAGTTACTCTTCATCCTCCTACACATGCAAAGACGCACTCACGTAGGTACTTTCTCAGTTTATGTGCTTACCTATATTCATGAGCGTGTAGGTACATAGATTCTGAAGGACTTGATATTCCCGTACGTAGTCCTACTAAATGTTTATAGAGAAAATTCAAGAGCTTTTAGAGCCTTCTGTATTAGCTAAGATGGATATCTGAGTCCGGATTAAATTACTTGAAGTTTCCATCGGCGAAATATAAAATGAATATTTGTGTTTTTGATATCAGTTTAAAAGCTGAGATGCTCGCGTCAACATTTTTACGTAATGCATTTGTCTGTAAGTGCATCAAATAAAGTGCTCACCATTTGTGCTTGACATTCGATTTTATATAGTGTAATGTTATTAAAAACTACGATGTTAGCTGTCATCAGCGCCGTAGTCACTTCTTCTTTACTAAGTTCACATTGTACACCTATCGGGTATGAGGGTCCACCTGTTGGTAGGAAGCCCGATCCCTAGGGAAAGAACCCTGTTTTGAGCCGAATATATTTGGGGCGCAAAAATAATAAAGTTAATATTAAAATGACTAGAAGTCCAGTCAACGACAAGCCTGAGGAAGACGTATATTAACTACTTATATATATCATTCTCTTATTCGAAAGGTAACATACTACAACTACAGCAAAATCGTTCGTTTCGGAATCCAATTCAATAATCGTATATTTTAAATTGTTAAGAATTATCATAAGTATCTATGAAAACAAAACCGTTGGCAAAGAAACTAACAATAATTAATTATTATTTGTAACAAAAGTGCATTTGAAGAATATTGTCTTTATGGAGAAGAAGGCTACAACATTTAAGGTTAGTGGCCATTTCATTTCTCGTTTTCCGTTTTGAAACTATCCTCAAACAAAACTTTCATTTGCCGAAAGAGTGTCTAGGGACATTCATTCATAAGGATATTCACGCCCCCCAATTTTAGTAAATTTCTGACATTTGTAAAAATTTCGAAAATTTCTTTAAATTAATCTATCAAAAACATTACAATAGATATGCTTGAAACATCCGTTAGATACAATTAATGTGATATTTTCCAGATTGCTTCATGTTAAAAAAATCGAAACTCTACGAAATCTTTTGTTGCTTTGTTGAAATTGTTTTATTATTTTTTTTGTTCCATTTGCAGGTACCTTTTCGAAAATAAATCATTGTCCTTAGTTAAAATTTAATTTTCATCTTAGTGTAGCAATAACAGAATTACACACTAGACTTACTACACCAACTTGCATGAATGATCGAGGAGTAAATTAAGACCTACTGCGTAGACTGACATTAATATAACGTTTGCAACCTGTCCCCATTTTTCTTCTAGAAGGAATCGTGGTTACATAAAACTACTACCGCGTTGTATCTCAAATACTTGAATGAATTTTGAATCTTTGTTTCTGATTTTTTAAAAAGCTACCTTAAAAAAATGAAGACAGTGTTTTTAAATTCATGCCTCTTTTTAGGCTTAATTGTATTCGTTTAACAGAACGTTGAGTCTGAAATATAGTGAAAAGAAGTAGTCATCATTGTTATATTTTCTTACAATTTAACAATAGCTGAACGATCACATTTGTAAATTTATACAACCTAATCATCATCGATTACTAAAGTTTAACATCCTACCAAAGCCGTGCTTTTCCCATTTGCTTCACGGAAAATGTTTATATAAGATTAGAGGGACATTCCAAACAGTCAAAGAAAAAAAAGCTAAAAATGTTGCGCCGCTTTTTTATTAACCTATCTCTTTTTGTGATCTGCCGCCCATGTTATTTCTCGTACGCATAATGAAAGGCCCACACGAAAGTGGAAAAACGGGTAATGAAATCGTCTCGAAAACCTACGAATTTGAACCTTATTCAGGTATGGAGCCCGTAATGTCTCTTCCCCTGTGTGCATTTACGAAGGCGAGGAGGAGTAATTTCCTGCTATCGTTTTATATTTTTATAGTACATTTTATCGCCAATATTCAAGAAAAGAAAAGTGTGCGTATAATAGTTTGATTTCCCTAATTGTACATCTTAAATTTGTATTAAATTTAGTATTTTTACATAGTTATTATTATACATTTAATTATGCTAAGTTGCATATGTTGCAAAAAATGAAAAATGTTATGATGACATAAACATTAAAATAAATAACCAAGGAAGTATTTAAATTCTCATATTTTATAGTACATCAGTTATCTTTTAATAATAATAGTAATAATAATGACAAAAATCCAAAGTAAAAAACATGGGAAAATTAAATGTGAACTGTGCTGCACATATTAGTGATTTCCCAAATATATAATATTGTAAGTTCAACTATATTACATTAGATTAGACTACTATCTGAGGTGGTTCTTGACCTATCCCACTATGACCTTTTCAGATCTATTGTGGTTCCTCTCTCATTAAATCAATTACATTAGCTTTGCTTTCTTTGCTAGATTTAGCAGTCTTTTGAGTGATCTCTCTACATAGGTTTCGAATTTTTGGGTAATCCGAGCCTATTTCTGAGAGCAGTACTTCACACAGCACATGGACGGCAGAATCTACATGCTGTTTCCTCTGTCAGGTCCAAATTACTCGTGTGCTTCTTAAGCATACAGTGTCCTGTTAGCAAGCCCACTATTGTTCAAACAAACTTGCTGTCTCTGCTTAATAGGTCCGCTGTAAATGTAGGCCTGTGTCCAATCAGGAATTGCTTGGCCTGTCTCTGACCTGGACTGATCTTCCACCAGTCTTGGGATTTCTTATCTTTCCATTGTTTAATGGTTTGGGAATGGCTTTACTACCGTATATGCCATTCTCACCAAGTGCATGGGGCGACTTTTAGCAGTTGACGAACATGCTCGGACTAATTCGTTTGCCTTTAGATTCCCTCGATGGTCTTCGTGTCCTGATACCCAGGCCAGAGTTACCTTGGTAGTAGCTTCCCAGGCTATTGAGAGCATTGATGCAGTCCCAGACCAGTTCTTAATTCGCTTGGGTGAAGTCAAGCGCTTTTATTACTGCTTGACTGTCTGAATAGATAGCAATAATTCGATAGTTATCTGCTTGCCAGTCTAAATCTTCAATACACCCCAGCACTGCTACTATTTCGGTTTAAAATACTATAGCGCTTTGAATTAGGCTCAACTATATTAGTAATCATTTTATAATGTTGAACTTGGAAAAGACAAACTTCAAATTTCTGGGAACTACGCCAGAAACTGTTACAAGCTCATGTACACCGATTTCCAACCAAAAAAGTATTATGGCAAAACTTGAATTAACATTGGTTTTGAGACGAAAATTCTAGCCCTACAACATTTGAAATTACTTTGAAAATAAAATACTATACGAAATACGTCTTTTCTCAAGCGCGACACGCACTAAAATGAACCGATTGTCTTGGCGTCTGTTCGGTCCTCTGTAATTGATAGCTTTTTTCAAATAATTATCACGATCAACTGTACAATACACATTTCATAATACAATGTTTTAGATTCTTACATTTACAGCCAGCTAAATTTATTTTCATTAACAATACCATATTACAGCCTGTAACATGCTGCTAGAATTGACGATCTAGTGACGTTAGTGAATATCGATAACCGCAAAATATAGACATTTATAGGACTTGACGACTTCTTACCAAGAAATATTTCATATGCGAAGCTACAATAAAGACAAAATAGAATTTATTGTCTACGAAAATAGAGCTGCGATGAGTAATATTGCTGTTTCACTGATTATTATTGGGTAGAGGCATAGCGCAAGTAAAGCGAAAGCTGAGGCTAAACAAATCGCTGCAGAAACAAAAAAAAAATCAGAAGGGCTTAACTCTGACAGTTGTTAAATAAAGCGGAATCGGCTGAATGTAGCTCCTTATGTCGCTAATGGCATGTTGTATTTTGAATATTGCAATACTATTAAGTTTTCTTCTCAGTAGCCATTAAATCGGCCTTGGTTGTTACTCTTTATATACGGCAAAAATTATTACAACCAGACTTACGGACTGCAATTGCGATTGTTGTTTTATGCAAACTTGCTACTTAGATCAACTTCGTTACAAATTGTAGCAATGAATTAAACAATAAAAACTAAAAGTAAATCCTAAAATATTTGTGAACATAAAGGATTATGACAGTGTGGATCACAATGGATAAGCTGTATTTAAAGGAGACGGGACAAGTCATATTACTTTTATACTAACAGCTTATCATGAAGCATTTATGAATAACTTATATGGTTTAAGCGAAAAAAATTCAAATTAGATATAAATAATACAGAAGTACTAAAGTACTACTATCATCGCTAAGTCTTCTGGTCTAGTGAAAAGCTTATCAAATGACAAATGTCCTATATTAGACAATTGACAATGTTGATAAAAGTAGTAGAAAATATTAACAATAGCAAGATAACTACATTTACATGTTGCCACAAAGATAGCCGTTTTGATTATAGAAGTTATGGCAGCCGATTTCCAGAGTGTGGAATATCGACCATTCTGTCTCCATTATCACCAGTTTGGAAATTAATAATCCTCCGAACGCTAAAGACGAAATATTCCGCTGTCTACAGCGCTATCCAAATCTGTAAGCCTTAACCATTTCTTTTAGTTTTTAAAAGAATGTCAAAACATAACAAAAGTATTCCTGAACCCTTAAGCAATTTTAAATACAAAAATCTATGACCTATTTTTTCTTGTATTGTTATATTATACTGGCTTTTTCTACACTATATAATTTTTATAATAAAACTTCACCTAGTATTACTGTAATCTCTCATCTACCATGCTACTACCAGTGAGTGTATTACTCTACAATGTTATTAAGGGTGCAATAGATCCATTGAAATTTACATGTAACTTAAAAAACCCAAATGTTCTCAGTAAACATTTCTGGAAAGAGTAAGAAAATTCTCTAATGCGAAAGAATTTAGCCCTTTTTAAAAAGGAATACAATAAAAGTCAAATATTCCAATCTCTTTTTTCTCTCATTTTCACTAACCTATTATCTATTCAGGATTCTATGTACAAAAGTATCTAATATGTGATTCCACTAAAGTTAAATTAAAGTGTAGTGTACTACCATGAAATGTAAACTTTATCTCGTAAACACTATTCTTTCTTAGAAAGACAACATCTGAAATGTTCTTATTGGATTCAACGTTTTCTCAAAATGGAAGGAGTGCTTTCCAAGTAGCGCCTTATTTTGTTTTCCTTCTCGCAACTTTTCCAGCCCAAATTAGATTTCGCGTCAGAGAACAAGGAATAATTGCGATTCATGGCGCGAATTTAGTTTATTGTGCGTGTATTGTATGTGGATATGTACTTTGGCGAGCAAATAATGGCTCGCTAACACTTAACCGAATACATTTCAAATTGCCAGCGCTGAAGTTTAGTCGCATCTTGACACAATCTCTCTTCGGAATCGAAAACTACTTAAGCTTATAAGTCGTTAAAGTTTTTCACACGTTCCGAGTTTCTATTTTGAACAGACCTAGCGAAAGGCTGCGGTACTCAAGTGACTTCGAAGAACACACATGGCATCGCATCACTCATACATACTAAAATATATTTCAGTTTAGGCATACTCTTCGTGTAATATTAACTTTACTTTGTTTTCTATTCCTATTTTACAGCGTCAGTTTCGCCATCAATAAAATTTAGTGAAAAATAACACTCCAATTAACATTCGTTTTTCGTAACAATTTCAAAAGATTGGAAATATTACCCAAACATTCTTCTTCTGCTGTTTCTATCCTGTATACACAAGATGCCTTGTACTTTATATGTGCTTCTACGAAAGCAGTCTGAAGCACAGAAAGAAATATTTTTTGTGTCAGGTTTGGTAAATAGTGTGGGTGGTCTATCAATTCCAAATCCAATTCATAAACTTTTGCCATGACGACCAATAAAGTGTGACACGGTTGTCTTGGCGGAACACTTTTTCAAATGCGGCGGTTTTTTCTGCAACATCTACCTCCAGCTTGTCAAGTAATGGTGCCTAATATGCCCCCGTTATTGTTGTTATTGTTGTGAGTCGATTAACTCCATGACTCCATAACTCCATGACTATCCCAAAGAACAGCGACCATCGCTTTCCCGGCTTTGCCTTTTTGAGGGCCGATTCACCCTTCCGAGACTGTATCTTGGCTGCAGGGGTGTAGTGGTTGTTCGGAAGTGTTCATTCGAATGCGTTGTTGGTCTTGCAAGCGAGACATCTAACGTGAGGTTAGCTTTTTCAAGCCTAAATCTAAAGTCAGTATATGATAAACATGTTCCCTCAAGATGCCCACAGTCTCTCCAACCTCAATTCGATTTGCATAGGCATTGCCTTTTAAATGGAAGAATTTGATTACGGCATTCGATTTTTTCCCGTTTTTGCAGGAACTCTAAGATTGAGTAAGATGAAAGATTGTTGGGCAACAACTGAATGTACATCATGGATGAAATTTTCAATAGTATTTTTCAACGCTATTACCCGGGATGATTTTAACAGTTATGCCATCCTCATTTTAAAGCTTAACTTTTTCAGACTACCCTCGTATAACCAACAGAGTATACAGGCTGCTCCAACTTTCTGCAATTGTAAGATAGCGCCTATTGTGTAAAGAGTAGAAAGCTAAATTTTCTGGTAGCATAATAAACAGTAAAAGTATCTTTCCGTACATACAGAGTGAATGATAAATACCAAACTAGACACTTACTAAAGTAATATGGATTTCATATGTTTATTTCCAACACATTCCGAGATATTCTTTCCTCAATCGCCTGAATTTCATATTTCAAAAGTCATACAAAATTATTAGAATCTGAAATCTAGGCGATTTAATTGAAAACCATCATAATACCATCCTAAAGAAAAACTGCTTAGGGAAGTCTGACACAACTGGGATGGTTGCGCATGGTTTCAATGGAAAACGATGAAAAAGTTTTGTACAAACATAGCTTATTATAGATTATTCACACATTTTATGCGAAATTGAACTTTCTGTCTTGAAAAAGAAATAATGATTTCCAGAAAACCTCAGCAAGTCGCCAAGGCAATTCACTTAATCATATCTAGTAATTAAAAATTACTGATGGGCACTATCGATTAGCTTTGACTGTCGATAGCAAAAAGTACCGATAGTGCCCAAAATTGTTAAAAATGCAAAATGTTGCTATTAAGATTTGAGTTCTCATTTCGAGAAAAACAACTTCTATATTAAATTACCTTGAGAAAGAAATTCTTCGTCTTTCATAATAATAACTACTTTTTGGGATTAATATTGCTATCTTAGTTGTAGTTCTTATTGTTCGTTGATCAAATAGTACAGGAAAATATTTCTCCTAGCTCTATCAGGGTATTGCGAAGATATACATCACTGTCTAGCGCCAACTGGCTGAGGTTTTTCCCGGTTTTTATCGAAGGGGATTTATTAGCCCTTTTCAGATGTTAAATGTACTGTAACGCGAATTTACGGTTTTATTCTTGTTTCTTGCATTCTCCCTTCTGAAGCGATACAATTGCGACCTATGGATTGAATCTGTCGACGGCTTCCCATTTTTGTGTTTAGTTGTACGTGATATTGGTTGTATCCATAAAACAAATATTTAAACCCTTAAAATAATAATCAGCCTTATTGCAGAAATATCTATGAAACTTTGGATAATGTTGATAGTGCGATTAAATTTCTTCTGGAGGAAATAAGCGCCAGCTTCGTATACAGACACGAAAATATTTACTTCCTTTAAACTTGAATACGAAAGTATCGGCACACTCCGCACCACAAGTTTAATTAATTAATCCGGAACAGCTGTTTCGAGATTTCGTCGATCCTCATTTTTAACTGTGGATCACGCTGACCACCACGAAACAGCTGTCCCGGGTTAATTAATTAAATTTGTGTGCTACGTGTGTGCCGATACTTTTGTGTTGTTGGCATACTACCTCACACTCCTTGCTATCATTATATACGCAATGTATGCATAATAAAAGAAATTACAACATTTTTCATTTTAAGGTAGGTCCTTCGTTCCCGTACGCCGTGGTGCGACTGCCCGCCCATTTCTAGAACACTGTTGCATAATTATTCTTCGCCATTATTCTACGTGGTTGGTACAACTAGTTGGTTGTGTTCATGCTAACCTTGCTGTAGGGGATATAAAGCATACATCAAAAGTAAGACATAAAAGCATCTATTAAAAATGCTGCACTAATCGCAATTGTACAACCTCAGTTTTCAACCACAGTGACTGTAAATATTACAGTGTACATTGATAGAAACCTCCAATGCCGTAGAAACATTTTCGCGAGAGCATTTGTTTATGTTTGGATCCAAACTCCCGTCGTGACAATAATTGAAGTTGTTAGGCAAATGATTGTATATCTTCCTACCAACATATAGATGAGACCGACGATACGCTGCGGATGTCAGATCTCACCAAATTTGGACTTCTTATGTAGTAGAAATAAACTTCAGCGTTCGTTAAAAAGTTTGTATTTCCGTGAAAATAGTTTGCTGCAGCCCTTATGTACAAATTGTAAAGAAAGGAGGGTAAAATCTTGTCAAATATACTCTTTACCAGATTCCCAGTAGCATGTATGCAATTACCAATAAACAATTCTTCAATATTTCATCATCAAAATTGTATAAACGAAAACACTAAAAGTGTGCTACCGACGGCCTTCATTACTCACTCCTCATTAAGCAAATAGAATTGTGGATCTGTTTGTCATGGAGGACGTTTAAAAGGAAACTTTCGGTACCAACAGCATTCTCTTTTCCGCAGAAGCTCGCGCAACAAGTACGCACATAGATCACGCTGGAAAACTCGCCTGTCCGGTCGTGGCTCTTCTGTTAATTAACTGGTGTTTGCGCGAAAGACCTCCAATATATCAAACAGTTTGAAATAGTCAACACTGCCCATTTAATTTTGATTTCTTTTTTTTTTATTTAAACTTGATTTGTGCCCTCCACATTATCTACCATTCGCGGTATCGTTAATCTACAAATTTGACTCAACTAAAATCTCTCAACGTTGTATTGTTTCGCTACGGCGCCTGCCACTGCATAAAATCGCACTTCTAAAATGGATTGCATGCAATTGGAAGATACTCCAACTGTGCGTGCTTGCTAAACTAACGCCATTGTGAACCAAACAATTTCTAAATTTGTATTATACAGAGTTTGCCAGATACGTATAGCTGGCCCGAAAGTGTTCTTAATGCCTTTAAAGTATTTTTGTTTGGGAAATCCACTTTGAAAGGTCTTCCTTCTCAGATGAATTTCTGTGTTAAATGACCCGATTCTCTTCCACAATTCTTTATCATTCCCGCACCCGTTCTTTAAATGTCGTAAATATCTCCACTGATGTACTTAGGTGCTCCATATTTTAAATTCTTGATAACTGAACATGCCATATTCGCTTCTTATTTAAGCTAATTGTACCTAATGTTCCCGCTTTACCTTTTACTCTCTTCACATTTGGCCATACATCTACTTCACACAAGACAATATGCAAAGAGATCACCTTGAGTTTCTTCTTTTGTAATAATCAACAGTTAGTGAGTTAATGATAGGCTAATCGGCCGGATCGTTATTCTAGCAAGAATTTTTTTCTTTACACGCACAAAATACAACCCTAGCCTTTCCCCTAAGTAATTTCGACTGAATACCTCCTCTCGAAACCTTACACCCTCACAGCGTTGACAGGTTTCGTCTACCTTCTCTCGTATAATCAAATCGCACTCCTACAAATTCTACGGCGCACAAGCGAACGCACGCATTCTAGGATACCAGAGCTCACACCTAAAATATCACGTTTCGGTCACCATTACCGTACTCACACGTATCTACCGTAAACAGATAGTACCGAATACTTAAAGAATGACAGACAGGAGCCTTCAAAATTACTCATGAACGTCGTAAATCACGTTATATGGGGTGATTATTCTCCTTCCGTGTTGTGCCAGCGTGACATTCTCGTAACCGGTAAAATATTGTATACGAGTTGAAGCTCACATAATGCATTCGTTTATTTACTTAAGCATCTGCAGCTCACGGATAAACAGAAGTACGCCGCATCTTAAGTGTTTTAAGAAAACTATTTTAGTAACTCATTTTGTTACGGATGTAGAAGGTGTAAGTTAAGTTCGTTTGTAAAAATAGGAAGTCAACTTCAGAGGACAGGATATTCATATTCAATTCAAAAGAAACTCTGTTTCTGTGTTAATGTTGCATAACTAGGTGAAAATTAGTTAAATTATACTTCCCATTTTTTTTTTGTATATATGACTGGTAATATCCTCTTCTTCAGGCCTAGAATTAGAAATGAAAAAATTACATTTAAAATTCGCACTAAAATAATAATAATATTTATTGTCTTAAGTTGAAAACGACATAGACATTGACTAAAGCAACATCATCAAATGTAAGAAGATACATCCCATTTAATTAATTTGCAGATGCAGATTCATATAAAAAACAGCAACGTATGCACAATACACTTATTTTTTTTTACGTGCAATAACGGCTCGAAGTTTTGCAGCTGATCATAACCTCAGGTGCTTTTAGTATATAAATTGTGCATCTAAAGTATTCCGTGGTTTTGTTACTATCATCCCTCGCCAAAGCGTAGCTAATTGTTCCTCGACATGCGAATGATGATTCAGGATTGTACCGGAACCACTAAAACAATTTGATCCTAGCGCCTACATCTGCCCACTTGAACGCAGGCTTTCTTACCACTGGACCAGCGAGCCGTTTGATGTTAATTGTATTGTATTTTTTAGTATTTAATGCGATTTGTGAAAGAAATATTTGAAGTAGAAGACTATAACTTGCCAAAAAATAAGAACATCGCATATAGCAATCAAGGTACAACACGATTACAGCACTGCTTCTTAAATAAGTGCCAAATACTTAAAATTTAAAATAATCCAACGTAATAATCAAAAAGCTGCGCGTCATCTAGACCATCAGAATTGCTTTTATTGTCCTAGAACTATTCAAGCATTATTTTCGATGATTTTAAGGTTAGAAAAATATGGATTTAATCTCCTAAAACAGTTAATTTAACGATTTTAATTTGGTAACATCTCTTTTTTGAAATCATTGTTGCTTAAATCAGTATGTAGTGAAATGTTACAAATTATAACATCGAACATAGATATTAGCATCACGTACAATGCGTTCAACTAACTACATATATCCACTCGTTCAACCCGAAAATCCCTCTGACCTTTTTCTCTCGTTCCAGCCCCTTTCACATCTTCTCTGTCGCAGGAGGGTAAGGAGATGAACAGCGACGATCATGATAGATAAACAACTTGTCTTCTGCCCATTTTTTTCGTATTTTAAAATTTCAATTTTAATGGAATATTTTCTTACAACAATTTAAATAATAAATGCAGTCATATTTCTCTCTTGAAAATTAAATAATTCTGGTGAAGTTGCAAACTCTGGGAAAAGTAAACGTCTAAGGTTGCCTGTAATGTCAAAAATATTTATCTAAGTATCTTGTGAATCTAAATTTCTAGACAGAACACATCAGAAAATGTCTAGAAACAATAACCAAAAAGTATAATGCTAAGATAGCTTAGCTTCCTCCTCTCGGACATGTTTCTGCCTACCCGGCGTAATCAGCGTGGTTTCGAGAGTACTTTTCATATCTCTACCTTCTGTCGCTGTTGCCTCACAGTTAATACCACAACTTTCAAAACGACAAACTCGACATTTCTTGGCGCCCTCTAGTGCCAAAGAAACGCACGCCTGCCGTTCAGGAAGCAGCGACATAAACCGGTTACTGTTCCCAAAACCTTCCCTCGAGCAGTTTTTGGTTATTGTTTCTAGGCATTTTCTGATGTGTTCTGTTTATATACATCATGGTAAGCTTGTCGGAATATTCACATGTGCGGTTTCCCAAAGCGCTACCAGCGTCGCCATCTCGTGTTTGGCAGTCATGTGAACTGCTCGAAGGATGGTTTGGGGAACAGTACCCGGTTTATGTCGCTGCTTCCTGAACGGCAGGCATGCGTTTCTTTGGCACTAGAGGGCGCCAAGAAATGTCGAGTTTGTCGTTTTGAAAGTTGTGGCATTAACTGTGAGGCAACAGCGATACAAGGTAGAGATATGAAAAATACTCTCGAAACCACGCTGATAACGCCGGGTAGGCAGAAACATGTCCATGTGTTAGTGTACTTTTTTTTCTCTCCTTTTATTGCGTTTGCCGTGAATTATTGCATCAATACTACCATGAGGAAGCTACGCTATCTTAGCTTTATTTTTTTTGGCTAAATTTCTAATCTTTAAGCTTAACGTTAATTATCAAATGTGAGTTAGATTTCTATATTTCAAAATACGGGAGGGATCAATTAAAACAATCGTTTTTAAAGCTCCTGTTACGTCAAAGAATATTCTTTTTAGTGTTATTTAACTATACCAATAACAAAAATTGTATCGCATAACTTAAATAAATCAATAAAAAGCATACTGCTTATACTCCAGTTAGTAATCTTTGTTCAATCTACCAAGGACGGAAATTACAGTCAATAACCGATATTCCCAAAACTATCCTTTGCATAGTACCAATACTAAGAACACGTAGTGTTATTAGTAACGTAAATAGACGAAGACACCAATATCGGCTAGGAAATGTCTACGCAAATTAATCCAAGGCAAGATATCCGTGGTATACGAGACACAGTAATCATTACGTCATATCAAAGGAGCTATTGGCTAAAACATCTCTAGAGGTATCAGAGTAAGGTATCCGGATAATGTTGACTAACCAAGCCGGATGTTATTCATCCAGTTAAATATTATGCAATCGTGCTCAATCTCGGGAAAGTCCTTTGAAAGGTTACTCTCCTCTCAATAGATAGTATCCATAGGCAATAGTATATTTCACATATACATAGGTAAGAAAGTGCTCTCTGGTAAATAATGTCACATCTAGTCACATCTAACATGTACAATATTGTCATAGAAATCACATCACATACTTTCTTACCTAGGTGACATAATAAAGCTACCTCAAATGAGGTGAGAAAGGTTCATGTTTCTAACCAGATGGGAAGAAAAATAAATTACTTCCAAAAATATGATACTGTGTGGCTCAGCAATAAACTAAATATACCTGCACTAATTACGAAATCTAAACGACCAATGTTACCAAAACTGTTAACTTTATTTTGTATAAAAATTGGTGGATGCGACGGGAATTAAACTATTATCGCATGTTTTCGCCTGAGTAAAATTTGATTACAAGTTAGCATTAAAAATTTGCGTTATTAACTTAAAAACAAAATGTAGAAAGTAATAAAAATATTTATGGATGCGTAATAATTATCTTATCAATAGATATACTCTAAAGTTGGGCAGTGTACAACCTTAAGAACAACGTAATATCTTAATCGGAATTACTTCAAGAGCCTTGCCCCCAAAGAAATATATTCCTCCCCCGAATAATCTACATAGAGATAAATATGAGTACATTAACCGCCCGCCGTTATCCTTTTCCATGCGGAAGCGAATTACAGTGTTCTAAAAATAATCTCGGGGAACATCCTTACAATGTAAACAAGGGGAAAGAAATGTTGTATCTGTTACATTTAGTTTGAAGACGTAATTCCTTATATCAACTTTAAAGGGAACTAGAAGGAATGGATAATTCCTCCAACCCGGAAGAGGAAATGTTGCGTTCAACGTACGAGAGTTCACTTAAACTCAAGCAGTTTCAATAAACAGCTGCTTTACTTGCTTTTTTATCTTCACTTATTTTTCGATATACAGGGTCTAAAAGCTGCCAACATGCTTTTTTTCTAAGAAATTACTTTGCAGTTAAGTTGTCAATTGCAATTCTCATTACTTTCAAAGATCATTGTTAACTAAAAGTAAGATTTTATCATATTCTTTAATCACGCTCCCACCTTGTCAAAATGCACCGCCATTGCACAAAATACAAAGTATTTGTGTTAAATCACCCGAATCGGGAAAGAAATTCCAAGTTTAGGAAGCATACCGTAATGAACAACAATATAACAAAACAAAGCAATACTCCAATAAGGAAGTAACCGCAACTGTTGAAGTGCATGCATAGACAAAACATTACGACAATTTCAATTTAATGCATAATCTTTATAGGTAACATTGTGCAGACATCCATAAATTAGCAAATAATTATCCAAGAACACAGTTCATAAATAGGTTTTACGATCTACCTGACATTATTCTATCGTGTCGTTTGATATTGCCGTTTTATACCGTCTACACTTCGTGTTCGCATTAGCATAGCGAAATAATTCTAAAGTAAGTGCCGATAAAAAGGAAGCAATACAATTCTAAACCTTCAATAAGGTCCAGTAGCACGAAATGCGCAGTTCCGCCTTTATTGGAGAAACTTAAAATTCGCCAATATAAGCTAATGCAAGCCTAGCTAATGGCAATTGGGAGCGTAACAGTTATAACTTTGAAAAGTTATAATATTACTACCAAAATACGGATTGAATAAAATGAAAATATGGGGAAAATACTTATTTTGCAACCAATAATAAGTACATATTATAATGTTTAACAACCTTTGTGACTATATAATAAGGTCTTGTATTGTTGAAGTATAACATGTGTAATATTAATGGATTCGTTTTTCGATTATCTGTAGCAAAAACGGAACAATACTGATATCGTGCTGACTGGAATTAACGTTCCCAATGTGCTAGTTTCTAACGTTCAAAAATTGGGTACTTTATGAGCCCGCCATATATAAAATACATTTCAGAATAAAAATATACTCTTATTACACTTCAGTTATAAAAATGGGACATACATATCAATATGGGATCCAAATTTGAAAATGCCACGAATTAACACACCTCATCTAAGTCCATTTTTCTATTTGGAAACCCATGCTTAGAACAAAAGAACAAATTCAACGTTAAAATATATACCGCGCTAGAAAGTTCCATAATGCAGTGCTGTACGATTTGCTTGCCATAAAAATATGTATATGCTACAGGTTGTTACACTAACAAATTTATTAGCTTCATTCCCTTAATATCGAGGTTGACCAATTTCATCTTCCCTGATCTACTTCTGCAAAGTACCTGGAATTAAGGATAGATAAAAGGCTGACATGAAACAGCCACATTGTGGATCTTAAAAGAAAAACAAGCACAGCAGAGAGGCCACTCCCTTCTTCATCTACAATGATGGCGAAAGGCAACATTAAAAAGCTAGAGTCTGAATAGAATTAAATTGTTCGGTTAATAATGCAGGCACCGTAATACGTCAGAAATGACCACACTAAGGCCTACGATCTGGGAATATCTCAAAAATTTCTCTGAGGACATGAGGAGTACTAACTCTATCTCCACCAATAATCTACATCTCATCAGGAAGAGAATATGGAGGAATAGAGGGCCCAGAGACTTGCTCCCCTGCCCTAGCAAGTGATTGGAGCAAGATCTGGAGAGAGTGTCAAGGCATAAAGGGTAGAGAGTTGCGCGGTGGACGACCACGGTTAGTTGATTGTCCTCGCCTCTCTCAACACTTCGTTTCTTTGTTATTTTTGATTTACTTATATGTTAATACTCAAGAATTATAAACAATTTTACGAAGATATAAATCTAAAGCGGTTGTTAAACTATAAATAATGCATTTAAAAGAGCAAACCTTTGTAAAAAAGTTCGCTCGTTTAAATACATTATAAAAAAAATCTTCAAGGGACCCAAACTGAGGTATTTTAAATTAATTTTATATGATATGCATATGTGACGTTAACAACATCAAACAGAAAACTGAGTAAGAAGTGCATGATAAACGTATAAATATAAATTGTAAATATTCGAAGTATCCCCCACTCAGTTCGAGACATTGCAAAATTCTATTTTGCACTTCTCTTTTTGTAACTTCATCGAGGTTCTTCGTGTACTCTGTTTATGAGGTTTTCTCTATTCTCAACTAGAGATGTGTGAAACTTGATTTTTTATACGACTCCATCAATATCAAGAGGACTTAGGTTGAATGATCTAGATGACCAAAAACAAGGTCCATTAGAGCCGATCCATCGATCTACAAAGATATTTGTAATTTCCCAATATACGTTATGAGGCGAGTGTGCAGGAGATCCATCCGTTTGAAACCAACGCTGGCGACGCGTATTGTGTAGTAGACTGTTTACAAGTATGCAATCCACTTGCCTTAATATTTGTAAATATTTTGCGTGTGTTAGGCTTTCATTACCTCCATGACCAATGCGAATACATTGAAATTAAAAATATCCTGAAAGCTTCTTTCTCATAGGACATGTGGATTTTGTTCTGGCCAATAATGAGAATTTTTTGTATTTGCAATTCCCACGCGACTGAATTTCGACTCATCTCCGTTATTTTTTCAGATAGAAAATTAGGATCGTCTGGAACATTAACTGCCATGGGTTTTCAAAATTCAACTCTTCTAGCACGATCGCCTAGACGAAAGACCTGGACTTTTTCAAAAGAATATGGGTGCATTTTTATGCTTCTTTGAAATTCTATGTGCGTGTGAAATTGCTAGTTGCGAAAATGAAACTGATACTGAACTGGTTAGGATAGGTATGAAAATAGCCCAAAACATTTATTTCATTATCTTCTTCTCCTGTGACAAGTTTTAATACATTCTTCTATTAAGAAAAAATAAATTACCTTGAGTTGAATATTCACAAATAGGACCTTAAATTCTAATTGCTCTGTATGCGATAAACTAAATTTTGCGTTGTTACTGGATGGTATTAAGATTCCGTTGTCTCCAGTATAGATTTGACATAAATTCATTCAATTGTTTTCTGATATATAATTTTAAAAAGAACATTGTAAAAGAAGAAAGAAACCCAAAAATCAAAATAACTCAAAATCAGTTGATTTTAGAGATAGGGAACTTTAATACAAATCAATGTAAATATCCATGCAACCCAAAAATAAATAAATAAATAGTATGTCTAAAAATAATTTATTATAGTAAAGCGAATGCGCTTATTGTCTGCTACTAATTTTCAGAACTAGGCTAAGATTTCGAAAACTTTTAATGAACTTGTTGCATGGAAAACCCTGTATATTTGTCGTGCACATACTATTTATTATATTGGGTATTTGGACATGAAAAAATGTTATCTAGTTATCTTATGATGGGGGTTCTATATATTTTTGAAATTCATCATTTTCGCTTTTAAGTTAAATTAAGAACATTTTTTTTGCTTCACTTATAACAATATGAGATATAAGTCTTTTTTTCAATAGAATAAAAATGATCAACGAAGATGTATTACGTGTTCCCTAAAATCTATATTACTGTCGAGCACGTACAGTACTGAACTGAAAATAATTTGTACGTGAAGAATCGTCTAGAGAAACTAACATTTTAGATAGAGGAATTATATAAAGTCTGATTTCTCCTTAATCAGCTTTGAAAATCTGCAAAGAATTCGGAGGATACATGTTTCGAGAATATTACTTGGAAATTATAAGAATAAAAAAATGTTAGTATCCTTAACTAAAACATTTTCTTTCTATTTCAGGCAATCAGACAATCACAATGACGTCGTATACATACAGATTCCTATTAATTCTGTTACGGATAGCGTCGCTATACTGCCTAATCTCAAGCTCCCACGGATACGCGGAGCAAAAATTCGCCATGGAGCCACAAGATCAAACAGCTGTTCAGGGCTCAAGAGTTACATTACCTTGCAGGGTTATCGACAAGACCGGAATTCTACAATGGACTAAGGACGATTTCGGACTGGGTACACATCGAAATCTAACTGGTTTCGATCGCTACGCGATGATAGGAAGTGACGAAGAAGGTTAGCAAAATATACAATTACTGTATTAGTACCGTAAAATGGGGTGAATTCGAACACAACTTCAATATTATCATTTGGTCAAACGAAAGTTATTCACAGAACAATTTCGAAAAAGGTTAATTTACAATCTACAGACCACCGTCATCGCCTAAGTTCTAGATTATTGTGATTATATCTTTTTTTTAATTCATAGAAAATAGTTTCATGTAAGATTCAGCAGAAGTAGTCAGTTTTCTTTTTTCGGCAAGAATTTTCTGATCTTCAGAAAATATTCGGGATTTCAATCTGGCCCCCCAGTAATCGAAAAGATTAAACCTTTGCTTCAATTAAATTATATAATTATTAGAGCACGGTTCACAATCATGCCAACGGTTTCCAATTTGACCCTCGAGCCCATACTCCTGATCCCAAAGCATTCTGGTGTAAGATGACGGTAAAGGATAGTAAGGGAGTACAGCTGTACGTCTCTGCCGAACATTCTGAGCCGCAATACTCAACTGGTTACATTCAAGTGGACGATCACCTATTCAGTTACCTGTACCGCCAAGACTTACTTGGCTACAGAATTTGGGTGGCACCCCCCTTACTAACGCTACATAATTTTGCATGATATGCATTTTCTACATATTAATATCCACTGGTCTCTGTACACCATAGAAAGATGTAATGATTCTTTGTAGACCTCAACAATTTACTGTGGCAGATGTAAAGGAAATTAAAAAAGAAATTGTAAAACACGAACATAATTATTTCTACTCCGAAAGAAGTAAAGACTAGAAAATTGAATTTGCAACAAGTGCTGAACGAATAATGTTCTTAACATAGAATAATATATTTTCATTAATAATAATGTGTGGTAGTCCATGAATAACAAGAGCAATAATACATAAAAATGGAATTAAAATATTCCAAGCGGTATAAGTAAAAAATTGAAAAGAGGTTCTTATATATTCAAATATTATTCTAAAGAAACCATGTGGTGAAGTTTTAAACTTATTCCAATATGCAAAAGAGTCAAGGTAAATATTACAAATTCATATCTTCGAACAACTAATCGCATAAGCAAACATTTTCACCCTTTTTATATACCGTAGAGGGAATAGAAACGTTGCAAAAGGTATATGCAGGCAATTTAACACACCATCCGGATAGCGTTTAACTATGTAACAACTGATACTAAACGACATTGGTGGCCTGGAGTCTCAAAGGTCCCAACTTCAGGATTCAAATTGCCTCCGAGATGACTTCCGCTGGTTAAAAGAACTAAAGGCTATACCAATTACTTTTGTTTACCAAGAAATACACATGAAGAAGAACTTTTTCCCCAAGTTTTATGTGCTCGGTAGTATCTCTCTGGACTCTTTCTTTCTCCGTCCGTAGCCGTGATCTAAATATAAAATACCGAACTGCTACAGGATGAAGTTTTGGGTTGTTTTCTTCCTTTTCTCGTTCCCCATTCTCTTTTTTAACTTTAGAATTACGGCAAATGCGGCACAGAAAGAGAGAGCTAAGATACAGGAAATTACTCCCAATTTAAGCTGGATCGTTAGTGCGGCCGCATTAACTTAAGACGGCGGTAGAAATTAATAATTTCTTACATACTTTGATTTTACGTATAGTTCATTGCTTGTTTGATATTTACTCCTAAGTTATTTTATACAGAAAATGTCTATTATTCCCATATGCAAGATAGGAAAAAATGTACTACAGTGCTAACAAATAAACAAGCGTTTGAAAAATCTTCCAAAATATTATACTGCATTGTAATACGAGGGTGATCTGAAAGCTTCATTCATGTTAGACGCTCAGTTGTTGTTTAACAGACGATGTTATTGTTTCGGTAATAATTGAAAAAATCGAATATAGAGCCGTCTTAAATTCTTATTTGAAAGGCATTACACCTACGCAAATTAAAATCTAGTATACGTGGGTACCATGATCTGCCACGTGATCAAAACAGTGGACTGTGAAGAGTGAATCTTCTCCGAAAAATGTTTTGGAGTTGTGTTAATCGACCATCTTAACAAAGGGAAAGCAATGAAGCGGCCATACTATGCACAAGCTGAAGGCAGAAATTATGCAAAAGCGGCTGCATTTTGAGAAAAGAAGAGGTTTGTTTATCCAAGACGGCACAACATCTGATACATCGCCAGTGATCGCCATGGCAAAATTCACAAATTGGAATTCGACTTGATAGACCACCCACTCTATTCGCCAGATCTGGCCCCGAGTGACTTTTCCTAGGCCCAAAGATTCACTCACACAGAGATTTTCATCAAATGAGGAGGTCGCCATATTCGTAAACCGCTATTTTGCATAACAAGATGCTCTTGCAACAATATAAATGTAAACTTATGAAATATTCATACCATAATTAAAATTATTGAAAATAGGTAATCTCCACATTTTCTCCAACACGTGCGAATAAGCTATTGGATTTTCTTAACAAGCTGCTTACTTTTGTGTAAGCTTCCTCATACTTACATTCTTAGCTCTTAATAACCGGCAACAATTTACACAAAGAAATCACATACTTACCATGTGGAAACACACGACTCGATCGGGTATATGGATATTTAATCCGTATCACAAGGAACGTAAACGCAGCTTTACAGTCAAAGTTATTTGCAATACATCCGCGAACGCCGAAGTCGCCATTTTACGAACATGTTTAGCATTTTCTTATGTACTTCCACAATTGTCAAAGTTGCCGATATCTGTTATGACACCTACTCCTGTATTAGTCTATTATTACCTTGCGTCCCTAGAGACGTAAAATTCCATTACATCCTGCTGTCAAGTCAACCAAGGTAAATAATCCTGAGATCTCAACGATGGGCTTAAGTTGCCTCACTGTAGAACACCTAACAAGTTCAGTAGATATACGTTTCCACATATGCGTATAATGAATATTTCCAATTAGCCTGCGTTATTTAACTTACATTTTGGGTCTAAATAATGGGTACTCTCCCTAGAGTCTCTACCCTGCAAAGTAATGTTCAGAGATTTGATTTCGATGATCAACTTGTAGTAAATATTTAAAATAACCTTTGTTAAAAATAGCGGAAAACAACATCTATTTATCTAGTCTTTTGTAGCTCCGGAAAACAACGTAATTAGCACAAGAGACTTCCGCATGCATTCGAGAAAAGTGTAGATGTATACCGTGAGAAACGCAGGAAACACAATTCCTGCCCATTCCGACCATGAATATTTAATGTAGAACGGAATGAATGTTAAAACTGCGCTCTTTTTGTTGGTTTCTTCGATCATTACTTATTTTAATTTCAGTTGCGAACCCCGCATTATTTTAATATTATTATTTATCTATGTTTGAAAGTGTTTTCCATTGACAGGTTAGTTGTGAGGCGGAGCAGCGTTGATGACTTCGTTTCTGCAATTTCTCCAAATTGGGTTTTTCATCCTCGTTTTACACATTGAGTAAGATAGGTTTCGTTAAAAAAAAGAGTCAATTTAACAACTTGTGTTACGCGAAATCAAAGGGAACCATTTACTACAAAAAATTTCACCACCAACGAATTTGGAGTCGCTCGGACCTGGGTTTGCAAAGATTTCATCTTTGGGAAGAGCTTCTGGGATTTGAAAATTTTCAAAATTCTGTAAGAGAAATACAATTGCAAAATTTTTAATAAAATAAATATTAACTCACACACATATAATTTGTTTAATTGTCTCTAGATCCCTCGTTCTTTTAAAACATTAAGAAACCCTGAATCTTCAATTTTATTTCATTTTAAAACATTATATGCTAATATCTCGAGCATATAATGTTTTTATGTACCAAACAATGTAGAATAAAATAGGCGAAGGTTACGGCAATTATAAAGTTTAAGCTGCAGTTTGGTTTGCTTTATTTATACGTCGATAAAATCATTTTCAAGTAAGTATATTTATTACAAGTGATTCGATTGCTACCAGTATTGATAATCGCTCTCCAGTGTGGGAAAATTACATGGTTGAAATGTAGCGAGTAATTCAGGTGAAGAGTAATCGGTTTACTGCTTTCTACCTATACACTACTATATTTTGCAATAAATAATGCTACAATTAAACTGCGCCATTCACCTTTATTTCTCAACTAATTAACAAAGACATTTAGAATATTTAAATTTTGCAAATTATCATTGTAATAGTTACTACAAATTATTTATTCCATTCATTTTGGATAACTTTAACGGTTAATTGTTCTCTATTTTGTAGACAAGGTAACCCCAAACATTTTCTGTTGAACTCAAATCCACCCTTCGGAATTGCCATATTAACGTTTTTCGTTATTTTCAATAAACTAATTTCGAACATCATGTAACGTATAAATTGGTGAATTGTCCTAAGCAAAGAAAACTTCTGGTAATGTGAATTTGTGAACTGATTTACTTTACTTACGTGTTACCGTACAATGTCATTATTAAATCGATTTCCAACAGATGGCAATATTATACAGTTCATAATCACAATATTTCTTTGGCTATTTAATCTCGTCCCGTCGATATAACATGTATCTAACCCTCTCCTTCGGCAGATGTTTTGTACAAATATTCTTCGTTAATCTTTTGACTGTTTGGACAATATACTCGTCAAAGTTAACTGGAAAATTTTATCAGAGAAGATAACCTGGTTCCAAAAATGTTGGTCTGCGCTTAAATATGGATTTGCAAATTTAAGTCTCGCTCCTCTATTATTTTGAATTAATAGTAGCTTCTTTGCTGCTACATAATTAGAAAATACTTATTCCCTCAACTTGTTGCTTGCTGTTCTTACAGATGCAGGAAAGATACCTTCTTCTACTGCCATAAATGAGGTAGGAAATGGATTTTGTTTGACGTATTCTGTTAGTTCATTGTCAGCTTCTTGAGTTGTTCTCAGAACTGATGCTCCTATTGCCATTTTCATATTTATGAAATGTTCCTTTTAAAATGGGCAGCATTCTTTGTTGAAGGTATATTAATACTTGAATGATTATTTTTGGTATCTTACCTATATATGTCTTCCTATATACTGCATAATGAGTTCTATACATTTTTTGCACCAAGGTAACGTTCCGATTTTTTTTATACATACTTAGGACGCATTGTCGATGTGAAAATCGATTGTGGCTCTGTCGAATGCTAAAATGGTGCATAGAATGCAAGAATAGACGATGCACTCTATGCGGAGTGCATGCACATGCACAGTTCCTTTCATGTTAAAATTTAACAACTTAGTTTCGTTTATCCCTAAAATTGAGAATTTACGGATTTTTTTTTGTATCGATAAATTAAACACATACTGATGTTTAGATTAAAGCTGAATATAAGATTAAAGAGCCTTGGAAACACAACAAAATCAATTTTGAAAAAGTTGGTTCCTTTTTGGTTGGTTGGTTGGTTTAAATGTTTGGAAACAACTGACGATATTTCCAATTAAAGTTTAATGGGTCGATATAATCAGGCCAACTAGCCAACTAGGCCAACTTTAACTAGGTAGTTCCCATAAACAACTTGGTTTGAAAAATAAATAATTTGCAACATCCACTTATGACCAGGTTTACCCGACTAATAACCCCACTGTCCAGCCCAAATAAAAATTATCGCATTTTCAGTTTCACCTTGCTGAAATCATCATTAGACATATCTGTACCAATAAAGGAGAAACCACATTTAGACTTTATATATTTCAAGAAACAATACAAGAAATAAGTAATTACCGAATGATCTAGCATTATTTATTCTTAGCATTAACAGGGAATCTTTTTCTAAAACGACCATGAAAAGAAAAACAAAGAAATCACATTGCTAAGTTTATCAAAATAGAAATTCCTAATGCTCACAATATTCCAAATAAATTCTCTGGGAAATTGTAATTTTAGAAAATCCATTATGCAATTAGAGAGAACACTGGAATTATAGGAAAACTCCAAAATTTCAATAAATACACCTAAATTTTATTGTTCTTACAAACAAGGAAAAGTTAGGTAATATTTTAAATTGTAGGTATTCTACCGTGCTCAAATTAAGTAACGTATTGAGAGCATATGTGCGCATACCTTGGGAGTACATCGACACTCATTACAAATGGCAATAACGTTTCGCTGTTCCGGTACTGTTACAGCGTAATTCATTGCACCCGCTTTGACCGTATTAAAACGTTAATGAATTTATAAAGATAAGGAAGTAATAAAGTTAATGCCGATTCCCAATGCTGCCGCTTGGTGATATTGTTATTTTTTTACTAAATAATTGACCAGGATGTTCGACATCGACTCCTATCTTGGTCCTGCATGGTCCTCAAGAGATAACCGCCGATTTATGTTATAGGTAATATCGGAGCGGTTGGAATATATCCGTACTATATAAAGACATAGGTACATACATTGGTAACACTAAAGAAATGTCTCCCAAGGCGCTGATGATGGTATCACCCTGCGAGTTCGACTAAGCTAGGAAAATGATTGGCGCAATTTTCCCTCTTGTTGTTCCTTTCTTTAGCTTTCCTAGTAGTTTGATCTCTCTCGATATTGGAGGGAAGTAAATCCCAAATTGATACACTATTAAATTGCGACCATTACTTCATATCACCGGAAAATTCGCTTCCCGTTAAGTTGATTAAGCGCTTTATTTTATAAAAATGAATACAGCCATATAGCAAGGATAGAATAACAAGAAAAATAATGGAGACAGGATATTCAAACAAGAAACGAAGAAGAAGACCAATAAAAAAATGGATAGACCAGGTAAAAGAAATGAGGAAAAAGAAGGGAAAGACTTTGGAGGAAATTAAAGTAATGAGAAGAAACAGAGGAGAGTGGAAAAATGGGTACAAGAGTAAAAAGTAGAAGGAATCTAGAAGAAGAATTTATAAAAATCTGGCTACATAGTTTTGGTGAGTTGGTTTTTAAATAAAGCACGTATACATGCTGCAGAAAATTTTAACTTCATGCTGTTTACACAATAGGGCGCACAGTATACAGTAACTGCTCTGAAGATGTCTCATAAGAGTGAGAACGAAACGTCGGCAGAAGCTACGACAACGACGTGATTCATCCATTTCCCATGACTTTATTCGCTATTGAAGGAATAAACATTCAAATTTTGTTGTAAAAGCTGTAACAATGTAAAATAAATGCCGCCCCTTTTCGGTTTCACCTGATCACTATTCTAATATTCTTCAATTATCTTAACGTGTTTATTTATAACCAATGTAACGTTCATATTATTAAAGTCCATACTATAAAACAACGTATCCTTACGTCATATTAACCACGGTCATTAGTTATTAAACTTTCATTCAGGCAAAATTCCCGTAAAGTATACCTTTCCTTTCAAACACAAGAATATCGAAGAAAAAGTTTCGGAGACCTTGTACTCCAATTTAGTTAGTGCGCGGGTCTCCAGCTTTTATTTGTTCAAAAGGGTCGAGCGCCCTCTAGAATCTACCAGCTTGCTTCCGGTCTCAGCACTTCTCTCGCGATTTTACGACAATCGTAAAAAGAACTCTCGATTTTCAATTAAATAATATCACTCCCTTCACTGCACCCACTCGGTTACTGTTTGCTCGTCTCTCGAGGGAAATTCAACGTGCAAACCTTATTAAATTTGTACCGATTATAAAATGGAATTCCGAACCGGTCGTCTCGGTAATTATGCTAATTTATTATTTTCATTCACCTCGTAAAACTATAATTGAAATCCGTTACGAAAATAGCGTTGAAACCTTCCTGGAAAGTAAAGCAAACGCGCGACATATTCATACTTATGTATAAATGTTTATTAATATTTGAATTCGAATGGGCCGGGCCGGGTAAGACCCGAATATTTGAAGTGTCAGCCGGACCGGGATTTTTTAAAATGGGACGGGAGGGCTCGTTCAGCCCTCCGACTACGATTGGCAGTAAACATAAGCAAGTCGATATTGAACCAATTCAGTCAGTGCAGCGTCGGTTGAACATTAGTTGTCACACTTGTGACATTGCGTTCGGGAGACAACAGTGAGCCAATTTTCAAGGCATGTTCATCAAAAGTTGGTGCACGACAAAATTAGATATTTTACCCAAAGATCAGGTAAGTATGTGAGAACGTGGCGAACCAAATGTTCGGCCAAAAGTGTAAATTGTTCACACTTTTACGTAACGTCTACATCGCAAGCAACGTCGAGCCAAACGATCCATGCTCGGGGGCCAACGTTGCGCCAACCGTCTGTGTCACTAGAGTAAATTAAAAAAAGAAAAAGTATTAAGTTACGCTAGTGTATTGAAGATTGGCAAATTTGCAAAATAATTAGAAAACTACAACTTTCCTCTGGACAAAATTTTAAAAATAATATATTTTGTAAAGTTAAAATTCACCTATATTAATTATCACATAAAGAGGTGCCCATAGGATGCGGACTTTATGTGCAACAGTGTGTATAGCCTAACAGTTACAAATTACAGTGGCTTTAGAAAAATTCGCAATATCGCTAAAGTCGCAATGCCCTGAAGCTTTCGCCAAACAGTCAAACGGTGTGCTTTCACCTTAAAGATTTCTTTGATTTCGAATTGCGGATACATGGGGGTTGTAGTTCCTGGAAAGCGGTTTTGTAAAGTACAATACCCCTTTAATAACCTTGTATTTTTCTGGTTAACTTGGTTTTGCAAGGAAATGAAATGAAACTATTTATTTGTATTTGAAGGGAAAAAGCAAACTAAAATATGTTGAACTGAAGTGGCATGTCCTTCAAAACAAAAAACTACATTCGGAAAAGCGGCTTTTAAGTATGCTAAGTATTTTTGTTCACATCCTGCTCATTTTCAATCCTAGCTTAATGCTATGTACAAAAACAACTGCGAAAATAAAGCTGTATTTAACTTGCTCCGGATGTAGATCCTACACTACTTGCCTGTAATATCGTACATAAATACATACATGAAGTTGGGGACTAATTTAATACATTAAAAGTGAAATATTTACGAATACATAATAATATAGTAGAAATTCAATATAGAGGGATAAGATTATATTACAACTTTACAACAAAATTAATTAATTCTATCAAAAAACTATATATTGCATGTAAATATATAGCAATAAAATGTTATGTATACATTTTGGGATACAGTTCATGTAAGAAATGAAACAAACAAGCATTAATAATATAAATGCAATCAAATAAGACAAGAGGCTACTTCGTTTAATACAACATATGTGAAATATAACAACTTTTTAAATTAAGACAATAGACTCTTAAATTTAATATTATCAAATCTTTTGTAGAAATGTCTTTCGGGTGATGTCGTCTACACGACATCACCCGAAAGACATTTCTACAATGGATTACGGTCGTGAAAGCCTACACTCAACTATTATCAAATCTTATTGTTGTGTTGATTGACGTACTTTATATCATACTTGATAAATCAGTATCCCGGTTTTTGTCCAATAAATCTTCTTTCCCATCGTGGTTCTCATTTAAAGTTAAAAAGAATCAAAAGACCAAAGATTTCTATATCCAAAAGTGAACCTCTACTAAAGGTTCAAAATTTTATCAGGAGTGTTACAAGTTAGGATCTCTAACCGAAAACGTGGTCTTCATTACACATATAGAAGCTTCAATGAAATCCGATTCCAAGCAGGTATGGACATTTGTTCATGCAAGACAGGGGAAGGTGTACTCCTTCGCGTATTCCTGACCGGCATTCATTTAAGCGAATTAATTTGGATAATCCTAAGGAAATTGTAGGCACATTTGACGAAACCTATGAATGTTATGGCTTTATTTCAGAACAAATTAACCGCGGGTGAAAACCTTGTACCAAGTTTTTTTACAAAATTATTAATTTGGCAAACAAACTCAATAAAATGTGATGATATTCAACGTGTGCCTTAAATACTCTAAATTTCCTAAGCTCTGAAAGAATGCACGCATACATCCTGTTTTTAGGAAGGATACTCCTGCAGATGTTAAAAATTACCGACCAGCTTCGACTTTATCCAACTTCTCCAAAATCTTTGAAGAAATACTTTACCAGAACACCCTACCGAAGATAGTATCTTATATATCTCCTTTACAGCCTAGCTTTGGACGTTCAACTGTAACCAACCTGGTCTGTATTATCCAAGTCAGATGGCTGTCATATATTTTTCGAAACCGTTTGGCTCGATTGACCCCACTATTTTATTTCGAAAGCTGCTTCACTTCTGGCTGTATTTTGTAACTACTTAAAGATGGGATCATCATAGTAGCTTTAAATCCTACAGCTATCTAGTGTTGCACAAGACTTGAATCTTAGACTACTCATTTTCTCCACGCTCCTGAACGATCTAGTTGTTTCTCTTTTCTGTCACCCGCTGACATGCGCTAATGACGTTAAAATTCACCGCGCAGTTAAAGTTACCTCACATAGTTTGCAACTAGTGTGGCCTGACCACAATAGCAGAAAGAATCGACTCGATTTAAATATTGGAAAATATTATATTATTACCTGTACTAAGAAAGTTTATTTCTGATTAGAGAATGTGCTTATAGTGAGAAGTTTTGTTATTAGAAGTTTATACAAAGCGGAGGGCCTGTTGAAATAAGCAACGAGAACATCAAGAAAACTGTGAGGCTGGCCATAGCAGATCAAATAATAAAGATTTCAATGATTGCTGCTGAAGAAAGGATATGAGAAGCTACAGTTTCAAAACTTTTACATGAAAATTCAGGAAAGAATAAGGTGTCAGCACGATTCCGTATTTGCTTACTCCTATTACGTTGGCAACAAATTTATGAAAAACTCTTAGCGGCATTGAACTCATACCATGGGTTCATAAAGAATAAAGCTACGGTGTTTTGCGATGCAGAAGGAATATTGTTAATAAAATATATGGATAAAGAGACGACAATAAGAAAGCAATTAAAGGATTAAAAACTGCCATTCGACAAAAAAAAAACTTGAAAATTGTGAGCGAAAAATCATGCCACCTTATGACAATACCAGAGTCCACAAATTTCTCCGAGGCACATATTCGCATTTTATGCTATCTATCTTGTTCACAAGTTCTATATCGCAACAGTATGCATCTTAATTCGAAGAAAAAGATTTCACCTATTCGCTAATTCAATTAAGTTTGTGGCTCCAATAATTCAAAACCTGTATACCACTCTAATCTAAGTTAAAATTATCATTCTCGATTAAAAATAAAGAAATTAAGAATATTCTGCCTGAATATAGGGGAACTCGAACAATACATTTCTTTATGAATTCAAAATTATATGACGAAACCTACACCATAAAGAATACAGCAAAGTGACATAAAGATAACTTAAAAACAAATACAAATAAAACTAGACAGAAATAAATTCCATTTCGAATTTTCACGAAAATATAAAATGAAATTGGGAATACCATAAAAACATCTTTGTGAGCTATACTTTTTTCTACATTTTCTATTTTATTATTTGGTATCTAATCAATCTCGAAAGAGATACAACTTTCAGATAGCTTTCTGAAATATAGGTGTACAGAAACATCATTGAAACGTATTACATGACATGCGTATGTTCATATAACGAATTCTGGAAATGGACCATCCAAAGGTCTTCATCTAAAACTCAATTAACTAAACAGCGAGTAGTTTCGTAAAATATACATGCTGATGTGAATCACGACGACGTATTCACCCAATTTACGATTCCGAACTAGAAACATACTTTTTCTAACACATCAAAGTAGTTTTCGATTTCGGTCGGTCGGTCGCTTCGAATCTGTTTTTCAATCTAATTTAAAGTTGATTTTTACACAGACGGCAAAGTTTCAATCTGGTCTGTCTGGTTGTCGTCGTCCTTACTGAAATTCGAGCTGTCAAAAAGCGAAGGAAAAGAAGCATTTACAGTTGAAAGTATCGCATTAATTCTCTCTGAGGACGTAGGTTAATTAAAATGTGTAATTTACTTACCTTAAAGTTTGTTGGTTTACGGAAGGTTTAGCTTTTGATATATGTCTGGAAACATTTGCGATTGCAACTACGAGGAAACTTTTATGAAAGTGGAAAATCACATAATGTAACAGCGCTAGTGAGGAAGGGGATCTAAGTTTTTAAATTTTAAATCTTTTAGTATAATGGTATTACGAAAATAATTCCGGGTAGCAGAAGAACAAATGCAATAAAGAAGGAAAAACAGTAGTAAAATATTATCAATCTTTCTTTCTAGTTTGTGATGTAACGAATCGATTATTTAAACTCGCAAATTCGAGTTGAACATCCAACTCCAAAACATGAGTAATTTCGAAGATCAGTTCGAGTCGGACTCGCTTTAATATACGCCAGGCTAATAAGTTTACGGTGGGCTAATCGAACTAAGTCTCGATATTTTCGAATCGAGTCGTACTCGCAACTCACTTTAGTTTATACCAGATCTAATCGGACCGAGTCGCAGGGAGTCGAAATCATTCGCTGCACTGGATCTATCTAATTAATTCTTTCTTTAATGGGACTATTTCATATTATGTCGCAAGTATGATCATAAAAATTACAATACATTAAAGTATGGAATCCGTTGGGTTGGTATCACTATAGATATATGAAAATAAACGGAGAGATCGAAAATTATAATCAAACGTCTGAAGGAGAATCATCTAAAAATTAAATTTTGAAAATTATAAAACAAATAACAAATCAAGCTGGACACCGATTAGGACTAAATTTGAAATAGAAGTACACCAAAAGGGGAGCGAATAATAAGATTTTCCAGCACACACTTGCACATTCGCACACAAGAGGAATTCATGTAAGTCATTAAAAAAATGTTTTAAAGATTTAATTTAAAATAAAGCTAAACTATATAAGCAACGTAAATTTATTTCATCTCGAAACGCCTCTTTTCTGTTTCATGAGATATCCTTTTCTAACACTTTCTCACATCTTCTGTACACAGATTCAGCAAAATATTAAGAAATTACCATTTCATCCAAAGTACTGATTTGTTTTTGTTTGAAAATCCATCTTCACAACTGCTCGATAGTCTTTTACTATCTGAATTGTATGTTACAGGTCGTTGCGCTGTTCTGAAATTTTCAAACAACTGTCAGGTTTTCCTTCTCATGCTGATGTAACATACATATGTATTTATTCATTATTCCTGCCTTGCAATAAATTGAACCAACTCCATAAAAAAGACCTCCACTATTCAATATTATTTCCGTAAACCTAGAATTGTGTTCTTTGTCTGGCAGTCAACCAACATGCGAGTATGTACTTTCCCAGCGATGCTCCTATCTCTTTAATCCGCCCAAAGCCAAATAATAGCTGGCATCTTCTTCTGGAAAATAGTAGTCGATGTTGATCTTCTCATTCAAGAGCATCCTATAAGCAAAACGTTGAGTCTAAGAAACAAGAAAAGTCGCTAAAATGTTGGTTGATCTATCAATCCGAACCCCAATTCGTTAATTTTTTACCAATTTGCCATAGCGACTACTGAAGTGCCAGACGGTATCTGTTTGTTTTGGGGGAACAAAATTTCTCAGTTTTCCCGCAATTTCCGCCTTCAGTTTGTCTAGTAATGAACCCACCCTCCCATCTCAGTCTCATCAATAAACGATTTATTTAATTTATCAGTCTCAACAGGGTTTTGGAAATGTTCATTCAAATGGGTTTTTGGTCCTGACTGAGCAAGCACGGATAGTTCTTTCATACCCTAATCTTCAGTTAATATATGACAAACACGTTCTTTCGAGATGTCCAACCTCTGTTATTTCTAACCTTAATTCGACCGTCGTCTAGCACCATTTCGTGAACTTTTCCAATGTTATCAATAGCGATTACAATTTTTGTTCCGAACGTTTATCGTCAACTAAGCTGATACGATCAGCTGCCCAAAATTTCACTGTGCCAAATGATAGTACAGAACCCCGTAAGCAGCGTCTATCTCAAATGCAAGAATTTAATGATGGCTCGATATTCTATTTTTTCCATTTCGGCTGACACAAAGGGGTAATAAACAATAACTAAGCATCCAACATGGCTGATATTTTGAAAAGTATCTTTTAACGTACGCACAATTATATTACCAGAATATTTTTGACGAGTAATGCCTTCTTCATGTCGCAGTTAGAAACTTTTCAGACTATACCCTCGTATTGTCGACCATCGTATAGTCCTAGACAGTTAAATGGCTATCACTGTATATTTAATTATCCAAATTGAACGTTTACTTTTTCTTCCATTAAAGAAATCTTACAAATTATATTAGTGAATGTGATTCCTTTTCGCCAATTAAATCAAATAATAAAGGCCATGTCAACAGGTACTTACGAATAAGTAATAAATCGAAATCAACTTATAGAAACCGGTGTTTTCGTCGTATACTGATTACGACTACTCTAAATTAAACCTGCACGGCAAAGCTATCATTCGAAAGGATACGTTGCTTTCATGCTCTTTCTCTGAGAAACAGCGTGAGATAGAAGCGTCTGAACAATGAAAATCATTTCGTTAAAACGAAACTCGGAACGTCTTTCTACGAACTACGACTCTTTGTTTCGTTACCATGACGCACTCTCTACTATGAAGACGTCCGATTTTTCTATTTTTTTACTGCAAAGCCTTAAGCTAAGTTTAACCCGAGTTTGAGAAAATAAAAATGAGTAGCTCCCACTTACTTTTTGATTTACTTTTCCAGTCGGGGAATTCTATTTGCAACAAATGCTAGTAAAATCTCGAGCTTGTGAGATTTTATAGTACCTACATAAAGGAGTCTAGATTCTGAATCATTGATTTGCTCCCTTTAGATTGCTCTGAATATGTTAAACTATTTTCTGAAAATTAAAAGTGATCAAAAGGAACAATATGTAAACTTATGGCTGCTTGGTTTTGTGATCTAAAATCACGCGGTAGCATATGGCAACTAGCCTCTCAGAAATTGAGAGGCAAGCGTTTATGTATAACTGGCGCCATTAAAAGCTCTTCAACGGAAACCATACTAAATTTAATCCCTCTTGGCATCCATATCAAGGGAAAGGCAAGAATGATAACATGTAAATTGAAAGATTGTGGTATCTAGAAAACTCACGGTAATTTTGGAGACACTAGAATAGAAGCAATAGTAGTAATAAACCCTATCTTTGATATAGATAGTAATAGAAGAATTGAAGAGAGTGGAGAAACCAAAATCCCAAATCTGGTAAACGGACGAATCGAGAACGGGTACTAGCTCTGACGTTGGTATTTATGAAGAAATCCAGGGATGCGTCTCTAGAGCGATATACCACAATATTACTAACAAAAATATATCCCGTATGCTTGCACAAGCCTGTGTCGACAACTTCGAGAGGAAACGATTTATAACCTGATAGTCAAACAACCTTAAAAGCACTAGCATCTTATGCCGGCAACCGGGATGAAGGCAATCAAAGAACTGAACTGTTAATGTTTAGCTTGTCGATTGATCAATGGATCATTTCAAGACTACACTGCGTGGTGGAATTAGCAATCTACAAGACAACGCCAATTTTATTGGAGCCATGCGGTTGGACAGGGACACGGCGAGAAAACCCTCCCAACATTTATCTGCTGAAATATTTACATTAAACAGAATTCAACTCGAGACAACAACATGCCTATTAACAGAACATGACTATTTGAAAGGTTATTTGCACAGGATGAGGATCTATTAAAATGAACCCATCAGGCTTTGCAATGAAGAAAAAGAAACAGCTTCACATATTATTTTCGAGTTCGTAGTGCATTTGAATAAAACGGGATTAATATGATAGGCCCGTTAGGCCGCAGGCTTTACGATGTAAGACTATCCTGCTCATACATAATATAATCGCTGGAGCAATCGATACCTAAACATCACTCATATAATCAACTTGTTACTTCAAAATATATTATGAACTAATTCATAATCGCACAGAACGTTTTCCTCTAGAGATTAATATTTTCTTTGAAAGAAATAATAAATATAAATAAACCTTAACATGAATTTTAAGTCTATAGCATCCTCTCTTTGTGAAGGGTTACTACGGTTAGCACAGTAACGCTGCTCCTACAATCATTACACAAATAAACATTTGCTTACATGTTAATTTAAAGCAACAAAAATAAAATCTCTTCAGAACTTTCTTCTTGAAAATCGAATTTCCGTTTTCTGTACAAATATCATCAAAAATTCAATTTATTTACGGACACACCTCAAAAAGTTGTAGGTTCTTCATTACACTTGCTTCTTCATAAAAAATATGTGTCCCTTATCACTAGAATATATACACACATTTCAAAGCCATATCACTTTGATATCTTTGTGGTGGCAAAAAATCAATCCACTCCACGCGACGGCACTACGAAACCATAAAGTGTTTCACATTTACGATGTAACATCAGTTCTATGTGAGACGTCATTTATATAGGAAGAACAAATAAAAAATTTCCCGTGTCCATAAAAGGTGGAACGATGTCGAAGAAGAAAATGGTAAATTGATTGGTGCGGCTTTAACGGTGGCACGAAGAGGATCCGTAAAAGATTTCCCGTTTTATTTATACTACGAGTGTAAGTAAAGAAAATATCAAACTGTCTGAAAGAATTTAATGAAAATGTGAGGAATATATATCTCTTTTATTTCCGATATATTTTATTGATTTTTATTCAACCAAGTTTGATTTAAGGAAGCTTGCTCACAACTATCCCTATATATGTATAAAAATGTAGTAAAACTTTTCTCTTCGATCATTGCACAAATTCCTCCTGCGACATTCTTTAATTTAACAGCCACACATAAAAGCCGCGCTTTATGCAAGGCATACATAATTTTGAAACACGGTTAAATCCATGCAGAAGCTTGGTACAATTCGTTGTAAATAATCGGTATTAACGCTACTTTTTAACCCACCGTGCTCGTTTCAAAAAAAATACCACCGTGTGGAAGTCAAAGTAAAGCTTATGTGTATAATGAACCGATACTAATATAATAATAATAATAATAATACACATTTATTTCGAATAGTAACATAACAGATGCTAACGAAACACGTCACAGATACAAGGAATCAATAAAGAAAGTAGACCTTATATACATACCAATAAACATATAAGCCATTACATAGTTGCCTTAAAGTAATCATTAATGGAATAGCAATTCACATTTAAACGCTTTACCTGTCTTTGGAAAGTTTTAAAATTATTAATTTGTTTGATGCTAGTAGGCAATTTGTTATACAACTTGCATCCCGTGAAGTTCAAATATCTCTGAAAAGTGGTCGTTCTGTGTGTGTTTGGGTGGTAGCAGATAATTCATATTTCTTGTGTTGTGTAAATGCGATGAGTTAGTGGTAAATTCATCGCGGTATTTATAAACAAAACATAGCACTTCATAGATATACGAATCATAAAAGGTTAGGATACTGTATTCTTTGAAAGCGTCTCTACAGGAACTTCTCCAGCTGAGTCCTGCTAGCAATCTAATGGCTCTCTTTTGTAAAATAAAGACTCTAGAGACATTAGTGCTCATTCCCCATTGAATAACTGCATAAGTCATTCGAGAATAAAAGTTAGAATAGTAGAAGGTATAGAGATATAGAGGGTGTTTGGTTTACCGACGTATATCTAAAGGGAAAGTTAGGTAACTTAGTTTGGAACTTATTTAACCAAAAAAGCCACTATCGAAATAAATTAGGCGATTTTTGCTATTATGAATTATAATAATTTTATCACAGGTAGAGTGTATGAAGTAATTTTGTTTTATGGAACAGATATCAAAGATAATTTAGTTAAATCGTTAAGTTGGCTTTATTTCTGAAACCGTCACACTTTGTATAATGGTATTATTTGTTAAATAAGATCCAAGCAGATTCACATACTATCTCCTTTCAGACATACATCGCTAAACCAAACATTCTGTATTCAATACAAAGTCCTCCGATTTTTTTGAATTTATCTGTGTCTTAGGACTAAGCCTGCTAAGAGTTGGGCTTCACGAAATTAACAGAGACTTGACAAACTCGTGTTTATTGACCTCATGATAATAGGTTCGCGTTGCCTACTGGCTTCTCCGAGAGTCGAGAAAACACGAGTCTGTCTAGTCTCACTAACTAAGGCTCCTGAAGTTATAACAAGCTTAAACAAACTTATACACCCCAATGGGCTGTCACCACACACAAAAAAATTATGACAACAATGAACGTTTACCAAATTTAATGTTTATTAATTAGATAAATACCTGTTTATTAGGTTTGTATATAATAAAACAGTCATTTATTAAAATAATAAACTCGGTCGTTGGACCAATTTTAACAAAAAAAAATATATATCACATTCACGTATGTCTTTTATTGTATTTACGTACCTTTTTCGTTCAGTGTGCGCTTTAATTGTTAATATAAACTAGAGACTCCGTAAATAAAAACAATAAGAAAATAAACAATGAAAAATACTTGCTATCTAGTGCAGTGGAAACAAAAAAAAAAAACGAATAAAAGTATATTGAATTTGTTTAAATTGAAAATTAGTATAAAATTGTACGTAATGTCATAAGCTGCATAATTATACAAACAACAAGAAAAAACGAAAATGTTTTATATCACGGATAAGTATTGATTGAACTAATTTACTCCAAGTATTTTGCTAAAATTACATACTTTGTTTGGAAATAACTAGCTATTGTCCTTAACGCATACTAACTAATGCGAATCTCACATCTTTCTTTAATGGTGACAGTCGACGGAGTTCCCATCGACTGTCACCATAGCGAGCGTTACATGGAAACCTACTGCGAAGACGCGTCTTTTGTAAAAAACGCATTTCATAGTTGTTTTAGACCGGGTAATTGTCCAGCAGAAAAACTATTCAGAGTTTGCAGTCTGTAAATTTGAGACTACAAAATTAGAAAGACTTCGCTATCATGTTCCAGTAGCTCAGTGTTTGAATATTTGATTTATTACAAGATTTGTTCGCCTGTGCAAGTTCCCTAGCCAAAAATGTTGCCGCAGTTCGTGAAAGTATGGCTGAGAATAAAGAAGTGTCTACTCCACTAGTTCCTCAAGAATTTGACTTTATCCAGAACATTTGAACAACTTTGGCTCATGACGCATATGAGATTCAGCTTAAAGCTAACACTTAGTTAGCAATGATTCTTTGGAACAACGTCATTTTCAATTGCCGCATATGATGCAACGAAACTCCAAGAGATACTCACGAAACGCTAGTGCATTCTCAATATATCACGCTTGGTGCTGGTATTAGTATGACTGGGTCTTACATTAATTACATTTATATAAAAGCAGCTTTCTTTCCTAACGAAAAAAACCCTCTGCAATACTACAAATAAATTCTCAACGTAAAACAAAAGATTTATAAACTATGCATACACCGGTTGAGCGGATTATTTAATTAACATCTTCATCATTTAAAATTATTTATCAGTATGACCTGCTGAAAACACACACCAAGACTCATCGCAGCTTTACGAGAATCAAAAAAGGAATATTTAAGTTGAGGATTAAGGACCTTTCCCACTACACATGCTCGAAAGTTACAAAGTGGTAGTTTCAGTAGTTTCCCTTTTAGGTCTAACCAATGAAGTGCTCTGGTATGTAAGGAATTGTAAATAATTCAGAAAACCTTCGTCTTTCATCGCCATACCAAAACCCAGATGAAGAAATAAGCATTTCAAATTCAAAGGGATGTTTCGGAGACATTTCAAAGTCGAAATGTTTTAATAAAGAGAATCAATTTTCACCTAACACTCTCTCGTTTTCTCCTCGCAGGATGTCCTTCTATTAAGGAATGTCGTTCGTTACAGTACATAAAGTAGTCGCGATAGTGCCAGGGGCAAATCGAGTAGGAAACAGAGATGGAAATAGGAATGTAAAGGAAAAGGGAAAACGGTATTTGACAAAAAACGCTATTAACTTCAAACAAGACAGTTAATATCGTAGTCTTTTCAGCAATTTGTTCGAAGTAGCCGCTAGTCGTTTTTCGCGAAATTGAGGTATAGCTACATTAACCTTTGCAGTCGCTGAAAATATATAAAGGCCTTTCGTAGGATATGTTATTTTTTCTTTTAACCCATTTCACATTATTACTATTCGCTGCTTTTAATGGATAAAGGCCCCTTTGTATTCAACACTTTCATTTAATTATTCCATATCGTTGAATAATAGTTAATAATATTAATGAAGCAAATTACAACTTCAACGATTATCTTAATCACATTACCTTACTCGTTACTTATTATTTTTGTAAAATTCTTTTTTTTTTATTATGTCGAATTTAGCATACCTTTTATGGAATTGACTAAAGTTGAAAAATGAAAATAAAATGAAATACCATATTCTACGGATGTTGTGAGCGCTAATGACATTAAAAGGATTTCACAATACCGGGGATTCTCTATTCTCTTTGAAGTGTTCGAGAGATTACCTTTGATTTTAATTGGCTCATACAACGTAATACTTTATGATTATTGTGCATTAAAATAAATTGAGTTATCTGATGCATTTGGCAAATCTGCGATATCAGGTTTTCTTATAGATGATTTCATAGCTGTGGACTGCTACAACAGATACATAATGTGTATGAACGTTATAAGTAGTGATGCGAAAGATAACTTCTCCTCTTAGTAATTTAGAGAAAAAGCTTTCAAGTTAATGCAAATTCTGATTATCATGGACATATAGAGGAATAAGGTGTTCAGTTTCCGTTGGATACGACACAAATTTACTTTTTAAACGAAATATTACTGCGTTCATGGCCGGACCTATATGATTTATTATTGGGAGTGAAACTCCGGAAAAAAAAATGAATATTAACGTTAGTATACTACTCAGAGCAACAAGTTTGAAACAAATATGAATATAAAAATAAACTAAGGAAAATACGTGCAACTTATCGTGATGATGGGTGCGGTCCGTTAGCGGAAAACTAACAGCGTCTTCTCGCCCTCCTGCTGGTAGTGGTGGCTCAGGGTTGCGGCTCTCCTGATGATGGTGACCAGCTTCAGTTTACACACTTATATACTTCACTTAAACCGCTATTTTGGTTATGATTATCTCCCTTACTTCGTGAGGCACCTAGCATACCTTTGTACGTAATGATAATGGTGCAATACCACGTAATGTTTTATATTCTTCCTCCATTGCTCTTCTGAGTACGACGGAAACGTCAATTGTCTCTTCCTTCATGAGGTGAAGGGAATTTATTACCCACTGCTCGACATTTTTTTGCGATTGGAATTCTTTGAAGCCAACACCTATACTAAGACACTGGCCTCAGGTCTTACCGCCTTGGCTGCTGAAGGAAGACTCCTTTTTTAATTTTGGTGTGACATCATCTTAGTTTTTTGCGGGCTATATTCCTAAATAGGATGCACTATTCATCTCTCACCGATCAAAACAAAAAGTAGAGTACATAAAATAAATGCAATCAGGAAATTAAATAAATTAAACTAATTCAATTATGTGAAAATAAATAAATTAAACTAATTCAATTATGTGAAAATAAATAAATATTAATTAAAACAATGTTGAAAATTAGGCGTTCCATTACTGTAGATATACGGCTAAGTTGATAGTAATATGGTACAAACAAAAAATTTCAATTTGAAAAGTAACTAAAAAATGTATTAATTTGTGACATATTCGCAAGAGCGCCAATCTTTGTTTGGACATCAAAGGCATGGAAAAGGGAAATTGGCTTTTCCTCTAATTAGTACAACTCGAAAACTATAAAGTGCTCATCGGGACAACCTTTTTATAGAAAATTGCATGCTTTATGAAAAAAAGGGTCTTATAAATTCTTTATACCTTGCGCCATTATGGCAGCGTTAGTAATTTTTTAAAATGTTACCATAAAACCATTAAACTTTCAATATTAAACATGTTGAAATCTTCAAATAGTTTTGGAGTAACAATCGAAACCGTAAAACCGTTGTATGAAATCTAAAACTAAAATTTTCGTTTCGTCTTGGATATACGTACTTATTCATCATCTTTAATATTTAAAAGCAATTTTACAAATGCTTTTATTTTCAGGAGACTATTCCCTCGACATCTATCCAGTAATGCTAGACGACGACGCAAAATACGAATGCCAGGTCTCGCCAGGGCCACTTGGGCAACCCGGTATAAGAAGTCGTGTGGCCTCCATCAGCGTTCTAGTACCTCCCGATCCGCCCAAAATCGTGCAAGGCGACTTCCTCGTTACGACCGAAGATAGGGAGATCGAACTGGAATGCGTCAGTTACGCTGGCAAACCGGCGGCCGAAATTACTTGGATAGATGGTTTAGGGAACGTGCTTGCCGACGGAATAGAATACATAGCGGAGGAACTGTCAGACGGCAGAAGATTTACGGCGAAAAGTATTTTAAAGTTGACGCCAAGGAAACAGCATCACAATACGACGTTTACTTGTCAGGCGCAAAATACTGCCGAAAGGACACATCGATCTGCCAAGCTCAAGTTAGAGGTAAGTTTTAGACTACGCCAGCGCTGTCACTTATCGAAAGAAGAAAAGAGTCATTGTGGTGTAGATTAATATATTCAAAGTTGAAAAATTGATTAATCTAGAATTATCCGGCATCAGCCTAAGGCACAGATAATATTCCAGTACATATATGATATATTGAAACGCCTCACTAAAACATTTACCAACACTTAACTAACACTGGACGTACATTTCAATCACCTCCAGCAGTAAAACTGCCAAACTAAGCGAAAACTGGCCTAATTATGCAATTTTAAACTTAGGCTGGCTAACCGCGGTCTCACATGACTTAATAAAGAGTAAAGGCTCCAATTTCTGGGCCTAAATCTGAATTACTTTAAATATATTTATTTCTGTAAATTTCCATGACTTGATAACAATGTAATTGAACATTGATTTTTTACGTTCATATGTTGTCTTACAACAACTAAATTCAGAATTTTCCTATATTCAATTCATTTACAAAGGAAAATGAGGTTTCCTTTCCTCGATGTGCTTGTAATAGAAATAGGGTTTTCGGTTATTAACTTTTTGGTACACCGTTTGCTACAAAAGTATAGTCCACTGCTAGTATCTATTCTAATATTACAACCAGTTAACTATCATCAGCACCACGTTTAATGACTTCAGTTTGTCCACTTATCTAAAGAAATGGTTCCTCCAGTGGTGGAGAGCTCGATTTCCAGCAAAACCTCTTTTTCTAGCCAGTTATTTAGGAAAAAATTTAGAAAGGTATTGTAAGTCCAGCTATCGACGGTAGTGGTGAAACGGAATAATAACTTCTTTTGTATTCCATCTTCTCTTTTCCCAAAACGTCCAAATTAATGTAAAATTTATCTACAGGTTTCAGTGCAACGTACAACACAAAAGATTGGATAACCTCCGCTCCACACAAGTTTAATTAATTAATCCGGAACGGCAGTTTCGAGGATCCCCACTCTCAACCGGTGACCGAATGAGTCGCCGAAAAACATTACGATTACGTCCCTTCATCACTTGCATCAAAAATTAATAGTATCCGACATGAATGTACTTCTAGATAGAAATATCATCAACATTTGCTGTGAAAATAAAATAATCGCCAATGCGATTAAATAGCTATTCTCCAATAAGGTGTTAATCTCCCGCGTTCTAATTGTAATTTAAAGTGTGAGTCACATTACTTAGAAGTAGTTGATTTAAAAAAAAACGCATAAACATAATATTTATGTATTTGTAACTTTTTAAAAATTTAAAAATTCGTTTATCTCTCCAAAACAAATTTAAATTGCCGAAAGAATGGAATTCTCACGACCCTAAGTTTCACCTAAATAATTTCGGAAAATCATAAATTTCAGAATTTCCGTAAATTTTCCCTTCGAAAAACATTAAACTATATACCAATACTATTAATAAACATAAGAATGTAATAAAAATTAGGTATACGAGCACACTAGAATGCACTGATAGTAATAATAAGTATAAGATCTGTGTTTTTTTTATCTAAGTCTTCAAAAAATCTTTTCCAGAGTTTATCGCAAAATGTTGCGCATTGAAGTCTGTCTACTGCTCACTCGTCTGCTCGAAACTGGAATATGCGTCAATTGTTTGGTACCCATGTTATCACTACCACCAATTATCAATTGAGCAAGTCCAGAAGAGATTTCTTGAATATCTTTCGTATAAGTCTGATGGCATTTATCCTCCTCGTGGTACAGATTATACCAATAGACATGGTTTCGACTCGGTGTCACATCGCAGAGATGCAGCTAGCGCAAAATTTCTTATTAAATTGCTAAACCAACATATTGATTCCTCGCTTTTACTATCTCAGGTTTATTTTATCATACCCCAATTACAATCATAGATGTGCAGACACTTTTTTTTATCCCTACAGCACGTACCAACATATTATTAAAAGCACCACTAACGCATATGTCATGAAATGCTAACCACTTATATAGGGACCCTTTTTTTCATTCGTGAGAGTTTTTTTTTCCATTCATCATAGTGCTTTTCTTTTTCTTTCTTCCACGGTAATGCTTTTATTTCCTATTAGGCATTAGGAAGTGTTAGTAATTCAACCTTTTTTTTCTCCCCTTTTTTTATATTGCATTATTTTGTATAATTTTTGATAATTTTTTTTGTATACTGTACTTAATTTCGTTTGTTTTCATATTTTGTCCTGTCATTGGATTTTTTTGTAAATCTTTGGGCAATAAAGTTTATTATTATTTTTATTATTATAAAATTGCCTAATTAGGTTAGTTTTCGCTTAATTTAGTAATTCAGTATTACTACTGAAGATGATAGCTTAACTATTAAAGCGTGCATCCAGTGTTAATAAAGTATTATTATAACGATTTTAATGAAAAGTTTCAGTGTTCCACTAACACACTGTTCGAGTAGATAGTGCCAAAGAAGGATACCTATTTGTCAATAAATGTTTATTTTTTTGTCTTTACACTCTCACCACCTAAGACTTTGTGACAAAATGTTGCTGTAACTGAAAATAACTTAAAGTCGTTTAAAAAGTGAAATAGTCATTGCTTGTCACGACCTGGCATTGAGCTTATTCACCCAATCATATATTATTTTCGATAGGTGCTGCAGCAGGTGAAACATATAAAATATATCTTGTTAAAATACGCCAGTCCCCTATCCTCTGTAGAATAAGCAGCGTATTGGAGGGTAATTTACAGTGCAGTTTCAGTGCTATATGACTTGAAATTAAAATGAACAAGTCCTCAAATCATAATGCCGTTGGCCGCTTCACTATGCCATTCGGCTGTCACACTTCCAAAAACTGAACTCGCAACTCGTTGCTAAACACTATGCGTTTCCGTTCCTCTTGTCACAATTATTATTGTTTATGCCATAGCAACCAGCGTTGATACAGAAGTAGTTCATTGTCTTGGTCCTTCTGCGTGTTTTTGCTTTTGATAAGGACGCTCTTGGATCCTAAAAATAATTGCGGCACCAAACAGTATGTATGGTTCTCATGTATGACGAACAACACTCGTACCCTTGGAAAAAAGCAAACGATTTGCCCGATTGATCTCATATTTTGATAATCTCATTCCTAGAAACGTTTGTAGAAAGCTTCAGGAAAATGCTCGCATTGATTGCAAATAATTACCAAACTTAACACTATATTTTAATAATACACTGGTTCTAAGTACATCGTAGAACATTGTTACATTGCTATAATTGCATAAAGTTTAATGTTCCACGCAAAAAGAACACACATTTCAAATCTGCTTCTACTTTTCTACCTTTCTTCTTTTATTAACATACCCACGACTGCAGCTGTTATTCTCGTCAATAGCGAGGTGGGAAAGAATCTATTTTTCCGCAGCCGTGAAGATGAGACGCCAAGAAATGAAATGTGCGAACGTAATCGTTTATTCTGATGGCGTGTGCACGACACATCACGCGAGAAAAGGTACTCTTTACTTTTTCGGCATATCTGTCGATCACGTTATGGGACGAGTTTGAATAGAGCGGCTCTTAGCATCTCAAGAACTCAAAACGTTCCATGTTGGCAGTTAGATTATAATCTACGCTTGTTGTTCATACCTACATCTATTTGTCAAGTTTATTTAAACAGTACAGTAGGTATGCAAAATAAATGAGAATGGCACTAGATTTAGTAGAAATGCTAATTAGAGTCTGCTTGATATTCTCTTAAGTTGCGTGAACGATTGATTTCTTCTACTCTAAATGCACTAATGTGTCAACTTTAAAAAACAACTGGCAAAGCTGAATTTATTGCCTTTTTCAAATCACTTTAAACGTGCAATTACTAAAAACATTTGCATGACTAATATTAACGTTTATTTCAGGTTAAATATGCTCCAAAAGTAACAGTTTCAATAATTTCGGGAACTGCACCAAATGGCCGTATACCAGAAGGTGCAGAAGTTCATATAGGCTGCCATGCAGATGCCAATCCAGCAAACGTAACGTATAGATGGTTTTTGGGTGAAAAATTATTAGTAGGCGACTTCACTACAGAACTTGTTCTTCATAATGTAACTAGAGAACATCACGATCAGATTGTCAAATGCGAAGTTACTAACGCAGTTGGTAAAAGCGAGGAAAGCGAAACGTTGGACATCAGTTGTAAGTATACCATGTTTTGGGTGAATTCCAAATAAAAATAAACGTAACTAAGCACTAAACATTTTTTTTTTTATTTCTAGATGGTCCACATTTCGAAACCAAGCCAAAAGACATTCAAGCAGATTTGGGAACAAGTGTTACATTATCGTGTATGGTAGATGGTAATCCAACCCCTGATATTACATGGATTCATCACGAAAAAAACAAGATCGTAGGTACCCACTCCGATCTGACGTTGCGAGTCGATGTTGAAACCGCAGGCAGATACTATTGCAAAGCTCACGTACCAGGTTTTCCTGAAATTGGTGCTGAAGCCTCCATATATTTAAAAGGTATCTAACAAATTTTGTTGATATTAAGTCATATGTTTTGCAATTTTGGTATCAATAAAGTCTGTCAACAAACCTCTGTTTTACTTACAATTATCTAAGTGAATTACAGACTAATTGTTATTTATATACAACATGTATTAATTTCTATAAAAAATTGATTATTCCGACGCAATTAATTAATGAAAATTGAGAACTCTGATAGAATTCGACCCCACGACTTCCGCTTGCCGCGCAGCCCTGTATAGGAACTAAGCCTACAGAAAGGATAGTAGAAATGTCTTTCGGGTGATGTCGCGTAGTTAATATTTTACTTGACGTTTCGCTGATCATGCTCTCAGCTTCTTCAGAAGATTTCTAAAGACTGGTGTTGTTGTCTCTTGCTCCTCGTTACATATTCCATATCTGTTCCGCATTGCTGATCCATAACCAAAGCGCAAGCGGAACGGTTATGGATTATTCAATTTCTAAACTCCTTGTTTAACGTTTCGTGTTGGATTATACGCTATGTGGTTGAAACTACAAGTTTTCCAATGAGGCTCTATGTTAAAATATGCAATTTCTCAGGTTTTTTTTTTTTCAAAAATTTCGTCAGACAAGGATTCAATATTATAATAATAGATAAAAATTGATAGAATTTTGATTGTTTATGTTGGCCCAAATAGTATACAGTCTTAATACTACTCAAATGTGCCCATTTCACTTCTTCGATATGTCTTCGCTTCTTAATATCCTTTCACTCCGGTTCGGCTTTGTCCTTCTTAACATTTTTTTAATGTCCTCTTTTCCCCATAAAATTCCTCCAAATGTTTTATTGATTAAGTTTTGGTGCTTACTTACATTAAAAAGAACAAGCTAACTTGCTTGTTTATTTGGTAGAAATATTTTTTTTTATTCGATTAGAATTTTTAATAATTTTCAAAAAAAAATCGTTATCCCAGACCAAAGTCATAATAATTTCTCTCGACGTTTACTTAATTTTAAAACCAAATCAACTTAAATATATAAAAATAACAATTTTCTCGATGGAAACTTTTGTTTCAAACTTCACCTGTTCTTTACTGTGTTAGACTTTGGAATGTGCATATAATAGTTATGTTTATTTAATAGCAGTTGACAACAAAATATAATATATAATATAAGAGTGAAGTTGTACAAAAAGTAAGTTGTGAGTTAGTCATATTTTGTCATGTTGGTCATATTTTAATATTAACGTGTAGAAGGAAATAAAGTAACAAGCATTAAGAGTCATATTATGCAACATTCAACATACTGGACTCTTGTTTTTTTTTTTTTTTACAATAAAACGTATCTTTTCCTCATATGAGAGAGAGACCAAAAATAATTATAAAAGAACTCGAGAGAAGAGGAACACTACTTCTCTTCGTAACTTTTACAAACAAACATAGCTGATTATCATAGCTCTATTTGAATGTATAAATGAATATCACAATATTTCTACCTGAAAATAGGATTATGTAATTTGTAACACTAGATTTATGCAGTTTACAGGTTATTTCATTTTACCATCTTTAAAATTAAGTAAGGGAATAAATTTCAATTAGATCACAAAATAAGAAGCTTCACAAAATCCATTATAATAGATTCCATTCCAAATTCAATCGTATAAGTTTGGCCGATCAGATGTCAAACTTAATAAAGTGTTACAACAGAATAAAATTATTTTATCTTAGAAAAATTATATTCCAAAATCATTTGCAGTTTGGCACCTGTGCTACGCGCTACCTGCAGAGTAGGTAAACTCGTCTCATTTTAATACCCGTTCGAGATTCATGTTTCTTACAACTGTAATAAAGTAATTCTTTATATAAGGTATTGTAATCTTATAAATAAAGAGCTACGAGGTTAGTTGTCACCAGCGCTATATTCACATCTCCCTATAAAAAAAGATTCCTGTTTTTAGCCGAATTTCTAAGGGCGTAGAAATAATATAAGTCCAGCCAACAACAATTGTGGGAAAGACTTATATTAACTACTATTCTGTGTCATTCTCTTTTTCATTAATTAATGTCATATCTTTCTACGGCAAGAGTCAGGCTAAGCGTCAATCGTATAAAAAGTTATTATCGTCTATTAGAAGTCTTTCGGTCTCTTTCATAAAAAATCTCAGTGTAATTTAACGTTGTATTGTTGTATGCCTTGTCCCTACATCATACTGTAGCAAAAATTGTTGGTTTCGGCATCTAAATGGAGAAAAATTATCGTAGGTGACAATGAAAAAAAAAACAATTGCCAACGTAATTAAACAATGGTTATAAACAACGCGAATATTATTTGTGACTTTATGCCTAATTCGTCCAGGCATCTTGTGTCTCGATATCCTCCAAGTTTACAGTGTTTATTTAAATATTCCAATTCAGAAAGTTAAGAATGCGTTCAAGTATATAATATTCTAGTAGCCAGTGTTTATGTAGTGGAAAGTTCGAAAATGTAAGACTAGTAGTTATTTTCATTTCTACATCTTAAACGCCTCGGCTGATAATTTCTAAAGTGCCGAAAGAGTGTCTAGGGACACTCCCGAATTCACGACCCCAATTTCTGGTAATTTAAATCTTTTGAAAAATTTCGAAAATTTCTTAAATTTTATCCCGAAAAAACGTTACACTATATACTAGAATATTAAAATTTTCTCAGATACACTTCTTAATTCATTAAAAACATATCTCTTGCTAATGTCTTTCGCTTATTTCCAAGTACACAATAACACACACGAGGAAAAAAGTTTGATATCCCGTCTGTGGGGGTATGACGTTAATTTTGAACCAAATTGTACATTTCATTCCTTCGCTTGCTTTTGCAAAATTTGCGCCACATATATTTCCAAATGTTCTCCTCTCCCTCCTAATCAATCAATCTGCATAGATCTTACTAAAACAGTATTGTTTATGAAGCAGTTCCATCCCAGTGCAATACTTAAAATGGTGAAAACTGAAAAATTTAATGTTCTGCTCCAAGATATTTACAAAATAATATTTTTACATTTTTAAATTCCATATCTGATTTTTACATATCGATAGCTTATAGTTCCAGAGTACTCTCAGATTTCGACTTCGACTGGAAGATATCTCTGGCTTAAACCACAATATTGTAAATACAAATATAAAATATGTACGAAAAGCTTTTCACATTCCAACGTGATAATACTCTATTTTTATTATTGATCAAACAGGTCCACCCTCAATAGTCAGCCACAAAACTCAATTTGGTGTCGAAGGTGACAATGTGAGGGTAGAATGCACTGCATTTTCAATTCCAGCAGCGGACAAAGTTTCTTGGACCTTCAATGGGCGTGAAGTGGACTTGCATGATCATGACTACTCAATAATAGAGGATCCATTACCGGAAGGTATTAAATCGACGTTAATTATAAGAGAATCGCAAGAAAAACATTTTGGTACATATAACTGCAGTGTTACAAATTCCTATGGCAGCGATGTTGTCGAAATCAATCTAATGCCACAAAGTAAGTTGGAAATAAACGGAAGTAATTGATGTTTATTCTAAAAACGATATGTAATTTTACAGAAAGCATTCCTACTTTAACGCTTATAACTGCTGGTGTTGCATTATTCTCTGTCCTTAGTATAATAGTGTTAATTTTCTTTTTGTACAAGCGACAAAACAATAAGAAAACTCCACCTGAAGGTAACGTTCATTATTCTTTTGCTTAATACTTTATACTTATTCAAATTACGTTTGTAGGTGGAGACGTAAACACAATCGAAAAACAATGCAAGGAATCTGATAGGAGCTCCAACATATCAGATCTAAAACTAGATTTACGAACTGGTTCATCCAATAGTAATATGCATTGCGATATGGATTATATACCCGGAGCTGAATCTGAGACTGGTAGTGAATCTGTAATAACAAGAATAGGAGTTCCATTAGCAGGACCTGTGAATGTTCCTGGACAAGATATCTATCGGTATTCTGCAGATTACACAGAGCCATCATTTCCACCAAAGGTATGCCACTTTTTCTATAGATAAATGTTAACAATGAGAAGTAATTTACTACTTCTACTTGTACTAATCAATGGAAATAGCAGTAATTTATCAGTTTAACTTCATACTTCCAAAAAGTTAGATCGCCAGGTTCTTGCAAAGCTGTTACCCGGATCTGAATAATTTCGGGTCCGGATAATTTACTATCCCTATATTCGGATCTTAGTGCTATTGGGATCAATTATTATTTTCCGAAATCTTCAATTCAAATTCTTCATTCAATTGAATCCATTATTCGATAACGAGAATCCAGTTCTCTGACAACTTTCTCAAGTAAATACATGCAATAGGTCAAGTAATTATGAAACAATATAGCTGTAACAACCACCAAATTTACTGAACATTCGATGTTTTCTTTGTTAAGCTCTTTCTTGTTTATTTTATATAATGCAAAATAATAACGGATGCGGATCCGAGAATCGAATAGGAGATCCGGATTTCTAAGATCCGAAGACGAACAATTAAACACAGTATAAGACGTAACTGTACGTACACTCGGAATAAAATGTATCCGGACGCCCAACAAAGAGAGACAATGATGGCCTCGGCTGTTTGATATGTGAGGAGAGGGGGCCGTATTTTCCCCTCTTTTTTGAGTATTCCGGTACTTTTTGTTCCAAGTGTAGATGTACTATTAATTTGAGATCTAAAGCATTGAATTAAGTTTAAAATATGCGTCGACTTTTACTAATCTTTAATTATTTTTAATTATTGATAGGATGGTCAAAACAACAATGGTTATGTTCCGTACGTGGATTACTCACGTGACTACAATCCGCCTGTAATGCAACCTCCACTGTCGTCTCTAGATCAAACAAGACTTCAACTAAATTCTCTCCAACCTCACCACATATCCATGTCAGGAGCTAATTTACCACTTTCGGATCTGAGCGACATTCATATGGCTTCCAATCAAGTAATGCCAAATGGTAACATACCCGGCATAGATCCTAGGTTTAGTGCAACTTACGGCAATCCGTATTTGAGAAATCCAAATATTGGATTGCCAACGCCGAACACAGCCAATCCAGTAGCAACGCCTGCTCCTCCGCCATATTCAAGAGATAATTCGAGAAACTTAATAAACTCTAGTGGTATGGTGACTGCAAGTGCTAATGTCGTTAATACGGTAATTGCCAACGGCGCAAATGGTTCAATTCCGCAAGTAACTAGATTGCCTAATTCACCGACAACTCAGTATATCGTACCAAATTCCACGGCAACGACCATGAAACGTGGGACTATGGCAACGCACGTATAATATTCAGGTGCTTATAAATACTGTTAAATGCTGTATGACACAAGTGAAAAACCATAGTGAACTACATTTTAAATGATGGAAGAAAATAAATGCTATTGGAAGAAGACTGAAACTTTTTAAATCACTTCTTTTATAAGAATCGTAAACAATTCGTCACGTAGTAGTAAATAGTAAAGTATTCCTTCACCGTTCTGCCGCCGAAATGAACATGTTTAACTAAAAGGGAACTAGACAATTAAATTAATTGAACGAATTATGATTAAAAATTAATCGGAAAGTAAAGTTATATTAATAGCTGCATCAATCGATTTATAACTGTTGTTGAAGATCAAATTTCACATCCAAGAATGCCATATAATATAGTTATAGGAATTTATTACATATCAAAATCGAAAATAAAATTGAAAACACTTCCATATCTTAAGTGAAAAGTTGGGATTATTACGGAGCTATAAAGCTATTTTATATAGTGCTGAAAACCTGCAAAAATATTATTTTCAGCGAAGCCAATATTCGCAACCTAATCATTTTGTTCCATACACGAAGGAAGATTTTTACCTTCTACGTACTGGTTCTGTCCTTGTTGAATTTTGATTTTCAATCAAAGGTTGTAATTTGGTAAGCTAGTTGTACATATCAAAATGTAAAAGGAATTTGCAAACCGCGCGTCAGTATTTTCTCGATACTGATAACATATTGTCAATTCTTAAACGTACATATATAATAAAATTATATGTGTTAAAACGATTTTTTACTAATTATACTCTTCTCGAAAACTGTCCGCGCAGAGTTGTACTTTTTCTAATTGAAATTGAAATGTATACTCTTTCTGTTCTCCTGCAATTATTTAAAACTACTTGAGCTTCCATTTTTAAAATGTTTTGGTGAGAATTATTTGTTACACTATTTGATGGTTGAATAGATTTCTAGAGGAAGAAACTTGTTATTAAATAAAGAAATATATATATACCAAAGAATTTTGTATAGATGAAAGTGAAAAATGTATATTTTTAAATAAAATGATTTCATCAACGACATACCTATAACGAATTGGCCTGAACGAACTTATATCGTTAATCTTATCATTACTATTATTATTATCATCACTATTTTTGCTATCGCCATCTTGGTTATTGTATCATTATGTTACTCTTATATATTTGTGTGTTAACTTCAATAAAATAATCCGTTTTACAAGTAAATCTATCAGATCTCCCCAACGCATTACTTCGGTTCAATTTGCACCAAGTCTTTTTCGTACTTTTTGTTTTGTATAATTATTGTATATTTTGTTTAAGTTTTGTACATTTTTGTATATAACATGCAGAGCTCGATATTATTTTATAAACGTTCCATTTTTTATATTCTGTTTCTATTTACCTTACGAAAACGCATCTACTTTAACAGTGCCGGCCACGCCGCTATTAATGCAGATGCCTCGCAATCAGTTTAGCTCAAATGTATATAGCAAAATGATATTCTTGCGAAATTTTCTATAATATTAGAAAATACTGTTACTATGTAAAAGTGATTTTTTTTAATCTAAAATAGCAATATTTATAAAACTTTGTGATTGTAAAATAAATATATGCCTAATTACCGAGTACTTGAATTTTTATTCATATTATATGCAGTTACCGCTTCCCGCCATTTTCAGAGTCTGAATTATCATTAAAGTTCGCCACTTTCCGTGTGCTTCACGAAATATCAGAGACTAGGCAGACTCGCGTTTATTTGTCTCATGACAATAGGTTCGTGTTGTCTACTGGTTTCCCTGAGAGTCGATAAAACGCGAGTCCGTCTAGTCTCCGCTAATATCTTGAAGCGCACAGAAAGTGGCGACCTTTACTTATCATTTACAATGTTTCTTCTGGAATTGTAGAATTGTGTTAACAGTGCAAATGGCAGAACGTCAAAACTTTCAGATTATGCATCACACAAGCTATCTTCCAAAATATTGCTGGGTATACAGGCTGATCGATAAGTAACGAAAAGCACCATTCTTTTATTGCATTTTTGATTTATTCGTCTAGAAATAAACCATGTTCATATATCTAATTCAAAGAGATGTCTAATTCAAGGGGATTTCTAGATATTTATAATTTTATTTTCAATCATTTAAATGTAATAATGATAGCAAAGACTGTGGCGTACCATCTATTTTCTCCAAAAGATCCGAAATTTAGGTCATGCGTCATGCGTCATGTATGTACAAGAAACGATACATTCATTCTGCAGGAACTCTTCTCCGACCGATCTCTCTACCAACGGTCTTACCTCCTTTCTTCCTTAACTCACCTGCTATTTTTTATCTGGGTGGTTTTAATTAACCAGAAACTATTTGAATAAAATATCTAATTACAGAGTTCACCTTTAGCTATAAAACTTTCAGTATTAGACGTATATTTCAACCTGCGATGTTATTCTAGAGATACCTACAATTGAGATTATTATTAATGATCATTTCTGTATTCCCATTCAGAAATTAATTAACATGTCCCTTGAAAAATTTACAGTTCCGCCTGGCTTAAAATTTTACAATGTACAATGTGCCAATGCCATAAGCAAATTTTTGATCAAACAAAATTTGATTTACCACAATGATTAATTTACGCATATTAATACTTGGTTTCATTATCATTTTTGTGAGTGATCCATTACTAAATTTATTTTCTAAATTGTGCAAACGCGCCTTTCCTTATGATCCTGTTTTTTGAATTTCATTGCTACATAGATATGGAGCTTTTAGCCCTATTTGTTTAAATTACTCAATTTTCGGTCCAAAATACCATGTGTAGCACGTGTACAAATAGCAAATATATCAGTTTAAACAGATAAATCTGATTTATAAAATATTTCACATACACAAAATGGAAAATAAGCTAAAAATTTTGGACCTTGCGTATAAAATGCGTGGTTACGATCAGCTGTTATTTCTATGTTTTAGGCTTGAGCAAATATAGCTTAAACCTATAGCTATGTACATACTGCGGATCGACGACCACTTCTATCATTTAGCACAGATGCTCCTCAGTCAAACCACGCCCTCTCCGCCCTCCACGAGAATCGTTAACGTTTCTTTTCTATATTTATAATTCGTTTTCTGAGGCTAGGTTTTTTTTTAATAGCTGTTCTATGTAGTGTTATAGTTATTTAGTTTCTTCCACAGTGGTTCTTTTTTTGTTTTCGATTACTGCTATCATCATTATTCTAACATTAGCTTTAGTTTATAGTTCTGGTTTACTCTACTTCTAATTGAGCATTTTTAGAATTCCTTTCTATTTTAATTAAATTTAATTTCCTTCTTTCGCCTATTATTGGAATTTTTTTTTTAATTTGTGCAGATATACTAATTTGGTTTTCGTTGTTTTCGTTTATATTTACTACATCTCCCTAACAAACGTCTCCGCCCAAGAGCTTATGAATACCTGGATTAAGGATCTAGATTATATCGAAGTTGTCAGCGACACAGAGATTTATTGCACAATTTGTTCAGTTACCATAAAATGTTTCAAAAAAACCGATGTTGATCGCAATGCTGGTGTCTCGAATGATAATTTTTATGGCAATCTCTGCGAAGTCATGGCTGCAAATGTACCCTTCCGAAAGCTAAATAATCCAGTCTCTAATAACTTTCTGGCGCAATATACGGGTAGAAATATTCCCGACGAGTCAACGTTACCACATAACTATCTTCTATACGCAAAAGTCGTAAATAAAATTAAAACCGATGTAGAAAACAATTAGTGCTGGTTGAGCGCAGACGATACTACGGATGCGTTAAGATGGAGCATAGTCACGTCATTGTTGGTGTTTTGTATACAGATCGTTCAACAAAACCATATTTAATACCCAGCGAAATAATAGGAGGGGTAAATGTTGATACAATAACGGAAGTAGTTATGAGAAGTATTGATAAAATGTTTGAAAATGTGAGGAAACGGGTGAAAACTTTGTATTGGAAAATATATAATGAATATAAACAAAACCTTTAAATTTATTTGCTTTATTTTTATTTAAAATTAAAAAAAAACAAATAAAACATACGAAATAATTCAAAATGTAAAAAAAAACCAAACTTACAAAATGGAGATCTCACGCAAGCGTTATGGACATTAGTTGCGCCAGTTTCCCAGTTGTACATAATCTATGTTTCATGGAAAGGCAGGCATGCCAACCTAGCGTAACCATAAAATATCTGTCAATTCTGCTGCTTTGAATTTTATAGGTTTTGTATTCATTAAAACTAAAAATTTAGATAAACAAAACAGTTTTCTTTTCATATTTACGTATTATTTGTACAAATGTAATTCTTAAATTAATTCAATAAGATGACGGATTACTCAGTAGAAGAAAAAGTGCAAATTATAAAGTGGCTTTATTCAGGAGTTACTACAGAAGAAATTCCCACACGTTTCGCTGCTGCTTTTGATGATCGTCCTACTCCAACTCCTGAAATCATAGGAAATATTATTGACAATTTTGAAGCAGCTGGCTGTGTAACGGACTGTAGGAAATGTGATAGTGATGATATAAATGATACTAAAAGAGTAAAGAGGCCCAAAGGTGATAAAGGCTCTGATAGTATCGATAGTGACCAACCTAGTTCTTCTTCAAAAGAAAAGCCTAAACTTCCAAAGGTTCAGGAAATTCCCCCCGAAGATAAAATAAGAAGATTAGAATTTTGTGAGGATATGTTAAAAAGAATTAATAAGAATGAAAACTTTGTTAAGAATATTTTGTTTACCGGGGAATCTGTCTTTTCCGTTGGTGTTCATCATACACCTGCTGAAGTCCGTTATTGGGCTAAAACGCTTACTCCCATGACTATTCCCACAGAACCACAAAATTCACAAAAAATTGAAGTGTGGGTAGGCATTTTAAATAATTTCATCGTTGGTCCATTTTTTATAGATGGTCATTTAAATTCAGAAAAATATTTACATCTTTTACAAAAGGATATTACTCCAGGTATTAAATCTTTAGATGTGAATTTTAAAAATATTTGGTTGCAACACGATGGGCTGCCGGCTCATAATGCTAGAAGCTTAAAATCGTTCTTAAAAAGCACATTCTCTAAACGTGTTATTGGTTTTAACGGAACAGTTATTTGGCCCCCTAGATCTTCAGACTTATCCCCTGTTGGATTTTTCGTCTGGGGGTATATTAAACAAAAAGTTTACTCGAACATTCCAGAAAGACCTAAAGATATAGAAGAACTAAAAACTAAAATTAAAGAAACTATAGAAAGCATAACACCTGCAATGCTTGCGGATGTAAGACAAGAATTTATTAATCGACTAAGAAAGTGTAAAGAGCAAGATGGTGGTGAAGTTACATTAACTAATTGAAAAATGTTAGTGTTTTATCTATTGTTACTAGAGTGTAGTAGACATTTTATGTTACATTAAAGTAACTAAATAATGCATACCTATGCTAAGAAACTATCGATTTCTCTGAAAATTAAACGAGTGCGACATATAATATTTTCTTATTAATAAAATCTGAGATATTTTTCTGTGTTGTAACATACATCGATAGATACACTATTAATAGCTATTAAATGTTGATCAACCCTAAATAATCGGTATGAAACAAATGTTTGAATTATCGTATTGTCTTTGAAACTTTCTTTTAAATTAGTTCAGTTAATATTTTGGCAATCATGGATTTTAGTCACATTAGTTGTAATTCGTTCAACAAAGTTTAAACATTTATGTTTATATGTATTAGTTCAATTTACTAATCGCTAAAAATAAAGACAACGCCGCATTTATATCGTAAATGACGAGACATTTTGCAAAGACATTTATACACAGGGAGGGCATGGTCCCTCCCTGCCCCCTCTGACTACGCCCATGATTACTACAGAAAATAAAACAAATACGTCAAATTTGACATCAATTTTTGATCCTGTCTGATATAAGTTTGCCCCATAAAAACGCAGTAATAGATTCCGTAGACGTATTTACATTTTATTTTTTGTGATAATCCCAGCAGCTGCTCGCCATGCCAAACACCTCTATGTTCAATAATAAAAAAAAAACGCGTCAATGTACGGAAGGTATTATGTACAGTCCTTGATAAGACTGAGCTGACCTAATTATACTCTATGATCATATAAACACTAGACATTCATACCAACCCCTATAAATATTTAGAAGAAAGATTTTGAGGTTATAATTTGTAAGACTATTTTTTTGTGGAATTCAAATAATTTAAACATTTTAACAGACATTAATTAAATTGTAAAAGTAAAAGATCACACGATTATTCCTACATAGACACTGTAAATGGCTGGAAACTTTTGGCAAAGTTCACATCAGTAAGTTAATTGTTTATATATTTGTTGTACATGAATAATTTGTATTTTATAGCCAACAATGGTTACTTGATAAGCAAGATCTAATAAGAGAAAGACAATTTGACTTAAGTGTACTAACAGAGGAGGAATATCAAAAAATTCATATCTTCTTTGCAAGTGGTAAGCAATTATCTTGAACGTACTATTTTATTGTAGAAAATACATTTAACATTAGTTATCCAAACACTCGGGGAACAACTGAAACTTCGTCAACAAGTTATTGCAACAGCGACTGTTTATTTTAAAAGGTTTTATGCTAGAAACTCGTTGAAATGTATTGACCCATTATTATTAGCCCCGACTTGTATATTCTTAGCTTCTAAAGTTGAAGAGTTTGGTGTTATTTCAAATTCAAGATTAATAACAACATGCCAAACAGTAGGTACGTATTTTCTTTCCTTATGCTATTTGAACTACTAATTACAATGTCAATTTTCAGTGAAAAACAAATTTAGTTATGCTTATACTCAAGAATTTCCATATAGGACTAATCACATACTTGAATGTGAATTTTATTTGCTTGAAAATTTAGATTGTTGCCTCATAGTATATCAACCGTATCGGCCACTACTGCAGCTAATGCAAGATTTGGGCCACGAAGAACAGCTATTAACGTTAGCATGGAAAATCGTTAATGATTCCTTAAGAACAGATGTGTGTTTATTATATCCTCCCTACCAAATTGCAATAGGTTGTATGCAGATTGCTTGCGTAATTTTACAAAAGGATCAACATAAAATGTGGTTCGCTGAATTAAATGTTGATATTGAAAAAATCCAAGAGATAGCTAGGTATATTATAAACTTATTTGAACTTTGGAAACAATACGATGAAAAGAAAGAAATACAAGCTCTCCTTAATAAAATGCCTAAGCCAAAACCTGCCCCACAAAGATAAATAAGATAAGATTTGATTATCTTTCTTTTAAATAAGAAATATTTTATAATTTATCTTCAAATAAATTATTTATAATTCAGTATTGTTTTTCCTTAGCTTCCTTAATAATAATAATGAGTTATGTATCTTTACTTTGTGCTGGTAGCAATTTATGTCTTCTCATGTTATTTATAACACCATCTAACGAAGTAGTTTTTTTCTTGGCACTTCCTTTTAATGCATCTTCGCCATCTTTTCGCATTTTTAATTTTGGTAAGGCAACTTCATCCATGAAATCAAAATCTGATTTATCTTCTTCTCTAAAATATTTAATAAGTAACATTTCTTTTTAGTTCAAAACTAACTGAACTGTTTATTTTGATTTAAATTTTCGGTTGGAATTGCCTGAATTTCAGGTGTAGGTGATTTATATCCAGGGCTCCTCCAATCCAACTCTGGAATTTCGTCGTTTTCCAACATAGTGTATAGTCTATCTATCTCTTCAATACTGGGTTCCCAACATCCATTCTGACCTCTGAGCTCATCATCCGAACAGTCAACGCTCCAATTATCATCCATATTTGTGATATAGTAAATTGAAAACAAACTACATAAAAGGCTCGTATTTATCCACAACAAACCGATCTTAAATTAAATAAATAACACGGGAGAATATAGAATAGAAATACTACCAACAGCAAATATTTTTGTAAGATTTGTAACTAAATTCATATTACTATTCATTTCAGGGAGAAGTGGATCTCCAAATCACAGAGTAGATTGTTTGGTATAGTCACTTAGTTGCACGTCATTGATCTCTTTCCAAAATTCATGGAAGGATATAAACGAACGCATATGAGGTTTTTAATAGCACCCCTAAAATTAAATAATGAATCGGTTAGTATTTTACCCCCGTTTTCTATCCAACATGTTCACTTGATGGATTTCACCGACGATAGTTTTACAATTACGAAATTCATCCTCACTCTTGGCAAGAGTCTATTAAATTAAACAATTTAGAAATATGGTTAATCTTTTGTAACATAACCTATAACTACAAGAAAATTAAGTAAATTCTACATTTCAATAATAACATTTTTGGCAATTTTTTTTTCATTTCTTGCTACAGTACAACCCGATCGAGTTGTCAATCTCCACGCAGTATAATGAGTTTTCCTAACTTTCTCGTCATAATCAACAATATGTTGAAAAGCAGAACTGAACTTTGTTAGAATACTTCTATTTTCAAGTATTCTTTCCGTTACCTAACCCTTTTGTTTTAATCTTTTCTTCCAGAGGAGGTCTATATTAGTCACTTTTTAAAATCACACTGTTAATGTTTATTTTTAAAGTTATCATAAACACATTTACTAGGCATGACATAAAAACGTAGGAAAAATCTGCATTAAACAACATTCCTTCGCATAGCTGGGCGCGGAAATCATGCGGTCCAAATGCATACCCCGGCTAGACTATGATTGGTTGTTCGATCAGGCATCGTACCGTTTCTATAGCAGCCAGGACCGCGAGTTCATTGTTGCCTAAATATTTCATCTCAACTTATTGCACCTTGTAAGTAGAAGGTATAAAGCACATAGTGCATTTCACAATGTTGCCCACGGAATAAATAGGGCGCCGCGGAATATTTAAACTTTTTATGATAATAAAGGATTAAAGGATATAGCAGCGAGGATGCGCGACCTTGCTTTTGTACACGATCTCTGCATAATACACGCGATTAATGGTTTCATGACAGAGAATTCAAAAAAAGAAAAACAAAGTACGCCTGGGTCATGCACATTATGTTGCCACATAATTACGCGACGTATAAAGCAGCCTTAGAAGCAGCTTGCAAAATTTGCTATTTGACGGACTCACCATCAATACACGGGAAATGAATAAATAATCTTACAAAATCTTAGTTGTTGTGACTTAGTGATAAATCAAATAAGTTACAGCTCGTCACTCTCGGATTGAACTCACACAGGATTTAAATTTCGCGGATAATTTAGTTGGTAGTTCCGGCAATAAAAGATACATCGCCAATTTCTTAATGTAATGTATGCGGATTATAATAAATATTACCAAAAATACAATATTATATCATCCGCGGTATTTAAAAAATGAAACAACTGCAAAGTATTCCATTA